>JAAAKG020145647.1:0-10843 GCA_010014905.2 Druon quercuslanigerum | reverse complement strand
CTTAGAAACTTCCCCTATGTGAGAAAAAATAGAGAAATTGAAAATCGGATATATATATATATATATATATATATATATATATATATAAAGATTCAATTCAGAGCATACGTGTTTGCGCTGAATAGAATGAATCTGACAATTTTCTCGATACTATTTATTTAAGAATTTCTGATTTTATAATGTCACATTATAAGATTGTAAATAAATCGAATAAAGTTACTCATAAAGTAATGTCGTAATTTAGAAATTTTTCTTTGACGAACAGGCGACGACTTTCATTTTGCTGTGAAACACGTGTAGCAAAATAGAAAAAATAGCTTAAAAATGAGTGCAAGTTATATCATACGGTTCAGCTGTTGCGTGCTACGTAATAAGAGCAAAGAAATGGGAAAAAGACTAATTAGAAAGAAAAAAGGCTTCCCACAGCATTACGCTTCTAATTGCAGACCACGAATGCTGCATTAATTTACGTTTTTACAATTATTATGAAAAATTGAGCAACTGCTATATTTAATAATGTTTAATTACCTAGATACAAATTAATCCCCTCTGCTTTTGAGGAACAAATTTTTTCTTGAATATATTTTAATATTAAACGAGGATGAAAATACTGTCGTTAAAGCATTTGAGTCTTCTGAATGTTTCATAAATTATTCAAATAGCATAACTTTCAAGAAAGATTGTACCAGGAAGAAGGAGTCTTTCTTTTGGGACGTACACTACCGTCGGAAATTATGAGATCGATTGACGTAAGCACTATTAAAAATCACTGCTGACTTTAAACTATGATAACTTAGCGAAAAAAATGATAGGGCATTTTTAAAAAAACAGTTGGAAAGCCTGTGAAATTCCACCTCTGCTTGAGAGAATAGAGCACTTGATAAGTTTTTTAAAAAAACTCTAGGTTTTATAAAATTTTGTATCTTGACTTCAACTTTTAGCATAAGCTGAAATTTTATCTTTAATTCAAGCCGAAGAAACTTGAAAAATCTTAATCGGTTCCCGAGATACGATTAAAAATGTTCAATCATATCTGAGTTGAGTTTTAGTCGACGATCGCGGTTCTCGGCCGGTCTGTTGCTCGCCTCCTTCGTTGAGGCAGGACCGAATAGACCACGCACATAGGTGGTGCTTGATTGGAACTATCTTATACTTTTGATTCTTCTCATCAGTAATTTTTATTTCAAATTATTGTAATTTAAAAAAAATTATTTACAATTATTTCAATTTAGAATTATCCACATATTATAGAATAAAAAGATGATGAACAGTTTTTTTATTTCTTAAAATTTTTATCAACTAGAATAAAAATAAAAATGTAGATATATTTTTACAAGAGTAAACTATTTTCCTATTTATTTTGCAACTTTGATAATCGCAAAATTTAATAATGAGCGAGTTTGTGCAAAGCAAAATAATGAACAATTTATTAGAAATAACAAATATAATTTTCATTACACCTACGCACTGTTTTATATTTAATTTATTTTGCAAAATTTATTTTGATTCGTTTGCCAAATAGTTTACTCTCGTAAAAATATATCTACAATTTTATTCATATTCTATTTGATAAAAAATTTTAAGAAATAAAAAAAACTGTTCATCATTTTCTCATTCTTTGATGTGTGGATAATTCTTAATTAAAATAATTGTGAATAATTTAAAAAACAATGAATAATTTAAAAAATATACAATAATTTGAAATAAAAATTACTGATGATATGAATCAAAAGTATAACAGATCCCTAATGAAGCACCACCTCTGTGCGTGGTCTATTCGGTCCTGCCTTAATGAAGGAGGAGCAGCAGACCGGCCGAGAACAGTGATCGTCGACTAAAACTCAACTCATATACGATTGAACCTTTTTATTTGTCTCTCGGGAACTGATTAAGATTTTTTAAGTTTCTTTGGCTTAAAGTAAAGATAAAATGTTAGGCTCTATGTTGTATGATTTTCAGATTTTTGCAACAGTTACGTCTATTAATGTCAAACAGATTATTTTTTTGATCTGCTAAAGAGAATACAGCACGTAATATCTAATTTAAGCCAAAGAAACTTAAAAAATCTTCAGCGGTTCCCGAGATACGATTAAAAATGTTCAATCGTATCTGAGTTGAGTTTTAGTCTACGATCACAGTTCTCAGCCGTTCTGCTGCTCTCCTCCTTCGTTGAGGCAGGACCAGATAGGCCACGCACACAGGTGGTGCTTGATTAGGTCTCTCTCATACTTTTCATTCTGCTCAACAGTAATTTTTATTTGAAATTATTGTACATTTTTAAAATTATTCATTGTTTTTTTCAATTATTTACAATTATTTCAATTCAGAATTATTATTCAGAAATATTAAGAATTTTTTCATTCTTTAATATGGGGATAATTCTGTATTGAAATAATTGTAAATAATTAAAAAAAACAATAAATAATTTTAAAAATTTACAGTAATTTGAAATAAAAATTACTGATGAACAGAATCAAAAATATAAGAGAGCCCCAATCAAGCACCACCTCTGTGCGTGGTCTATTCGGTCCTGTCTCAATGAAGGAGGCGAGCAGCAGACCGGCCGAAAACCGTGATCGTCGACTAAACCGCAACCTAGATATGATTGAACCTTTTTAATCGTACTTCGGGAACCGATTTATTCATATTCTAGTTGATAAAAAATTTTAAGAAATAAAAAAAACTTTTTATCATTTTCTCATTCTTTAATGTGTGGATAATTCTTAATTACAATAATTGTAAATAATTTAAAAAACAATGAATAATTTAAAAAATTTACAGTAATTTGAAATAAAAATTACTGATGAGCAGAATCAAAAGTATAAGAGAGCCCTAATCAAGCACCAGCACTGTGCGTGACATATTTGGTCCTGCCTTAACGAAGAAAGCGAGCAGCAGACCGGCCGAGAACCGTGATCGTCGACTAAAACTCAACTCAGATACGGTTGAACATTTTTACTGGTGTCTCGGGAACCGATAAAGATTTTTTAAGTTTCTTTGGCTTAAATTAAAGATAAAATTTCAGGCTCTATGTCGTATAATTTTCAGATTTTTGCAACAATTTTCCTAGGCCATGCTAAAAGTTGAAGTCGAGGTACAAAATTTTAGAAAATCTAGAATTTTTTTTTAGAACTTATCACGTGCTGTATTCTCTTCATCTGATGATAAAAAAGAACTCTGTTTGACATTACAAGACGTGGAATTTCGTAGGCTTAACAACTATTTTTTTTAAAATGCCCTATCATTTTTTTCTGAGTTATCCTGATTTAAAGCCAGCAGTGATTTTTAATAGTACTTGCGTCAATCGATCTCATAATTTCCGACGGTAGTGCATGTAAAAAAATCAACTATTTGGTTAAAAATTAATCTTTTTTAAAGAATTCAACTATTTTATTCAAAATTTGTATCATGGGGTAAATTTTACTGTTTTTGATTAGAAATACATATATTTTTTGGTTTGGATATTAACTATTACATTTTTCGGTGAAAAATGTTTTAAATAGAAATGAAATTTTGTTGTTGTTGAAAATTTAATTACTTGACTCAAAGAACTATTAGTTTATTAAAAATCCATATTTGGTTGAAAATTCACCTTTTTTATTAGAAAATTCATCAATTTCGTTAAAAGTGCAATACTTCAGTTTAAATGCCAGGAATTTAAAAGGCTTGAAATTGAATTGAATAACCATACAGTGAACTTCTGCCTATTTGCATGGTCTTGAAACGAACAGGTTCGATAATTTCACGGGTGGAGGGGTCCCCACCTCTACTGCGACCTTCAGGTTATTTTTGTCAAGCGAAGTACATTGGCTCTTCCGGTCCTGTATCATTGCCCGCGCTGGAAGCGACTTTCTCAACTACGCATGTACCGAAAAGTGCGGGTCAATTTGAATTTACTAAATACTATAAATAATAATACGGATAAATATTTAAAGAAGCTTTTCACTATTAACTAATTGATTAAATTCAAACTAAGAAATAGCTAATTTCTTAAAACAATGTATTATTAATGTAATAGTGAAAGTTTATATTTTGTATTTTTTAAATACACCCGCGCCGGTCTGTTAGACTGCATTAATGACAGTGATTTTCAAGTCTTTTTGTTGCCGTACGAGGTGACAAATATAACACTTCCTTAAAATAGTACAATTTGCTAACTTTAAATCATTACTCGTATAATAGAATCAAAAAACGTTTTAAAGATTTCGTGGAATAGTGAATTTTGTAGTATGACGTCGATGTCATGCTAGGATAGATGGAAATCTCTGAAAGGTTAGCACACTTCTTGACATGGGACTGCATATGCCTTTTTGGAGAAAGTGTTCTTAACATAAAAATAAGTTATAAAAGTCTGAATAATATGTAATACATTTTTCTCAAGTAAGGAATACATTTGCGCAATTCTGTTCCATCCTTTAATCGGTTGAAGCCCTTTCAGTTTCACAAAATATTATCAACTCTACGAAATTTAAGGTTAGAGTACCCGATCTGATACACTAGTCTAAAATTTTGGATATTTTTTTATTTCCTGACACTGAGAGGTCTTCAATCAACAAAAGAATGAAACATGAATGAAAAAATACTTATGCATTTAGAATATTTTCTCCAAAAAGTTGGCTGAATTCTCATGACGTTATGCTAAAATGTTAAATTCAAACCAACGAACACTTCCCGCTCTTCGGACCACGGCGACCGTGGTGGGAGGTGATGGAACTGCGCAATTTGAAATTAGCGTATCTACTGGATTTCGAATAGGTGAAATTTTAATTAAGCTATCTTGGAAATAGGCGGGAGTTTAGTGTATATCATTTTTATTTAATATACTGTACTCCCCTATTTCCGAGAAAACCGCTTGATTTTCATTCTTTAACCTATTTTTCGAAAAATCAATAGCAAGAAAGTTAATAATGTTCTCATAAATTGAAGATTCTATTGACACACTTTATGAAGAGGTTTATGATATTTTCTTATGGCTTATAGTAACTTGCAATAAAAAATACAAAAAAAAAAAGATTTTTGATTACATTTTTCTTATTGAAGATTTTCTTCCCGAGCTTTCAGGGTAAAAAGCGTGCGTGTTTAACCCATAATTTTGTGAGTGCTCACTGCTTACCTTCTCTGGGTGAAGGCTACGGGTAAACTAGTGGTTATGGTCGCGAAGAAAGGCGATCGATTTTGAATGCGGCTGCGGCTTCGAGGTGAAAAATAAATGCGACTTTTGTGGTGGCTGGCCTCGACATGGAGGAAGACGATTATCGACACTATACGTTAGGGTGAATTGAAAAAAAATATAAATTAAAAACGCCTTAGCAATGAAAAGTTTACTTTTGGTTCCCTTGTAATTTCTATGCAATTGGAAATGAATCGATTAATATCTTGCGGTCGGGCGTAGAAATACAATAATCATATTTTTAATCTCAGAATTTTGGAAAAATTGTAAATGTTATTTTTCTTTTTAATGCACGTTATCCCATTTTAACAATTATGTTTGGATTTTTTATTAAAATTTATACAGAAGAAATTAAATTTGTTATAGAAATCCGAAAATGAGAAAAAATTCGGAAGCTTTATTTTGTTGCTGAATGTTTTTAATTAACTCAGAGGTTTTAATGATCTGAAAATTTCCATTCTTCAAGGTACATTTTGAATAAGGGCAAGTTTTTCTATCTTAAAAAAAATATTTGTAATTCCTAGAGCTTCTAGCTTATTATTCCGTTTTCAGGCCTTCATACAAAATTAAATTGCTTCTATAGAAAGTCAATTAAGAAATGTGAGAAAATATTAATAATTAGGCATATTTCGAAGCTTAAGAAAGAAAAATAACTTTTAAGATTTTTCCAAACAAGCATTTTCAATTTATAATTTTTTTTTATCGACCCTTCGATTCGTCGATGAATAATGGTTAAATCAAAAGCAGATATTAAAAGCAGATTTGTATTTGAGTTTTTAGGTCTGTTTCAATATTAACTTATTTGTTGAAAATTCAGATTTTTTGATGAAAAACACAAAATTTGTATTTTTACATTGAAAATTCCACTATCTGGACGAAAATGCAAATCTTTTTGGTTAAATTTCATCTTTTTTGTTTAAAAATGTTACTATTCGGTTAAACATTCATTTTTGTATGTTAAGAGTTGAACTCTACAGACAAAAATTTACATATTTGGTCAAAAGTTAAATTATTTTATTAAAAATGAAATTTTTTTCTTAAAATATAACGTTCGTCGACGAAATTCGCCTTGTTCCTAAATATTCTTTATATAGTATTACTTGTTTGAAAGTTCAACTATCTAGTTAAATATTTCACTATTTTGTTCAAAATTGAGACATTTTCTCGAAAATTTAACTATATTCTTAAAAAGTGATCTTTATTAGTCAGAAATTCAACTTCACCTTTTTAGACCAAAAAATATTTATTTGGTTGAATTTTGGAAGAATTTTTTTTTTATCCTCGAAAAAATCTCTTATTGTTAAAAATTCATTATTTTTCAAAATTTGTCTTTTTTTTGAAAAATCATCTATTTTTGTTGAAATTTTAGCTTTTTTGGTCAAATATGAAACTATTTTTGTTAAGTATTCAACTACTTTGTTGAAAATCTGACCTTTTTTTTAAGAACAGTAAGATTGCACAACCCCTCCCCCCACCACCAAATCCTATCAGGTTATTCTTTGATGAATACTAAATAAATGGTAAAAAAGTTGAATGTTTTAATTTTCATAATATTTTATCTATAAAAAATGAGGTATACGTCGTTGGAAATTTCAGGGGAAAAAACTTCACGTAATTTATGAATGGGCTATTATATGAATGTTCAATCATAAATAGATTTGGAAACAAAAAAAAATAAGTGACAATAACTCAATAATAAGGAAATAAGTACTTTGGTATATTACTTGTGATCGATCAACATTTATATAAAAATATTTGATTAAAAATGCTATAAACGTTTCCATTTTATATTGTTAATTTTAATTATAGAATCGGTAAAGTTTCAAATATTATGATTATCACCATTTATCCTTTCAACTACTAAAATAGATTTTTCTAGTACTTCCCGTAAAAAATTTAATCACTTTATCGCCCCCAATAACTTAATCTACCCTGAGTTTGTTGATTAAATTTTCGATTATACTTCGCACATGGCCTCATCGATATCTAAATTTAAAAAATGAATCAAGGTTTCCTGAAAGCTATTTATAAATTCATTTTCATCATTAATAATTGAAATTATTATTAATTTCTTAAAGTTTGGGCTATTTAGAGAATAATAGTGAAGTCTAAATTACGACTCTAATTATTTAATGATACAAAAATTTTTATTTCAGATAGGCAATTGAAAATGGCTAATTCTTAAATTGTTTATAAAAGAGTCACTTGTTCACGCCAATTTTCATGCAAGTCTCTACATAAAGGCACTGATGGCATGTTCGTTGAGTTTCTGTTTTTACTTCCTTTTTTGTAGGGAGCTTTTATATTCTCCGACGCCCTCATGCATATGCGCATTATGTATACTCGAGAAATTTACGCGCTCGCGATAGAACCGTGCCAAGGTGTCAGACCAATGAAAAATAAATGTGTAACAAAAAGGTTCAAAATTCATTTTGTACAAAAAGTATTTTTGTGGGACATTGTAAAATTTGTATCACACACATTCTAATACTTAGGTCCTAAATATTAATTAGGACTTACCCGTTAAAAAAAATTTGGTGACATTTTTCTAGATTTTTTTTTGCTTAAAACGTTCCACGCAAACAGGAAATCCTTTTTATCATTTCTGATACTTTTGGCACAAAAAGTGCCTGTAGAAACAGGAAGTACTTTGAACTTTTCCAGTACTGTTTTCTCAACAAGGTTTTTCCATTGCAATTTTTTTTTTTGAAATTTTAGGAACATGAATTTTGAATTATATAGATTTGGACAAAAAATTCTGTGGAACTTTACTTGAACTTTTGCCGCAAAAAATTCCCAATGGAGTAATTTTTTAACTTTACTAGCACTTTTGTCTTCAAAAAATCCTGTTGAAATAAGATGTATGCTAGTTTTTCCAATAACTCTTTTTGCTAGAATTCTTGCTAAAACATGACGTAGATTGAACGTTTGTAGTACTTTTTCTCTAAAAAAGTTCCACTGAAATAGGACGTATAGTTAAATTTTTTCTAACACTTGTGGCCTAAAAATATTCTGCTAATACAGCCAGTATTTTCAACTTTTCTAGTACTTTTTTCAGTATTTTGGTAACTTCTATTTGGAATTTTGTAGATTACAAGAAACATCAAATTTTGACTTTTTTAGATCTTGGCCAAAAAAATCGTAACGAAGTACTTATTTCTTATTTCTGAAATACATATGCCTAATTTTTTTTGTTAAAACAGATAGTATTAACATTTATATTACTTTTATCCTACAAAATCTCGTTGAAGCATCAAGTAGTAGTCCCAATAACATTTTTTAGGGCAGAACCTGTACGAATTTTAAAAATTTGAAGGGAAAATATATTTTCCTGTTTTGCTACATTTATCCCGAGAATTTCAATGTTAAAAAAAATTATATAGGACAAATTATATAGGTTTTAAACCGAAAAATTAATACTTAAACAGAATCTGTATTGAACTTTATTAGTACTTTTATCTTTAAATAAAACTGTTGGAACAGGATGTACTTAAAATTTTTAAAGTACTTATGTCTAATATTTTTTGTGGAAACGGGAAGTTCTTTACACTTTTTTAGTAGTTTTATCCGAAAACAATCCTGCTGAATAAGAAAAAAGTTAAAGCTTTACTGGTACGTTTGTCTAAATGATTCCTGAATCATGAAGTACTTTAAACTTTTCTCGTACTTTTGCCCTGAAAACCCCCACTGACATAGAACGTAGTTGAAAATTTTCGAATACTTATGTCTTTAAAAAATCCTTCTGAAACACGATGTATTTAGAACTTTTCTATTACTTTTGCCACAATAACATTTTTACAGTACATAACTTTTTTACATTTGGTGAACTTACATTTGGAATTGTACAAATTTTGAAGAAAATTAAGTGGAACTGTTCTAGTATTTTTTATTAAAAAAATGTACTAGAATTTAAAGGCTTCAAAAAAATTAGGTGTTTTTTTTGGTACTTTTGAGCCGAAAAATTGCTATTAAAACTGGATCTACTTTGGAGATCTAACTTTACTAGCACTTTTGTCTTTAAAAAACTGCTTCAACAGGGTCTACTCTAAACTCCTATAGTACTTTTCTCCTAAAACACTCCTGCTGAAAGACAACGTAGTTCAAAGTTTTTTAGTTCTTTTGTCCTAAGAGAGTTCTACGGAAAAAGCACGTAGATTAAAGATTAAAGATTAAAGATTTCTTCTAAAACAGAAAGTGCTCTAAATATTTCTATTCGTTTTGTCCTAAAAAAATCCTTCTGAAATAGGACGTACGTAAATGTTGTGTGGGACTTTTTTTTCTAAAAAGAGGCTGCTAAAACAAGGCGTATTTTGAACATTTCTGGTACTTTTGTTGCAATAGAACTTTTCTATGGCAAAACTTTCTTTAAAAGTTTGAGAAATTGAATTTGCATTTGTACAATATTCAAAGAAAATAAGTGGGGTCTTTTTTAGAACTTGTATCCCAAAAACGAATTAGGATTTAAAAGCATAAAAAAAATTATGTACGACTTTTCTAGTATTTTTGAACCGAAAAGTTTCTATTAAAACCGGACCTATATTCAACCTTACTAGAACTTTTGATTAAAAACCATGCTAGAATAAGGCGCACTTTAAGCTTTTATAGTGCGTTTGTCCTAAATCACTCCTGATGAAACAGAACCTACTTTAAACTTTTCTCGTACTTTTGTCTTATAAGACTCCTGTCGAAAGAGAATTTATTTTAAATTTTTCTACTTTTTCTACTTTCTTCTTAAAAAATCCTTCTGAAAGAGGACCTACTGATAGTTTTTGTGTTACTCTTGTCTTTAAAAAAAGTCCTGAAAGGGCAAGGACGCAGCTTAAACTTTTGGGGCCCGGTCGATACTACACATATCGATACTATACATTATATGAACTCTACACATTAAGCGAAAACGTCGAGTCTACACATTAAAGTCTACACATTTAAGGTTCGACGATTAACTCTACAACTTTTTATAAACATTTTTTTTTAAACTGTACACATTAATTGTGCACATTAAAGTCTCCACACAAAAACCCTACTCATTTAACTCTACACATTAAACTCGAAAATTGTAAGCTTGAACATTAAACTCTCCACATTGAAACTCCCCACATTGAAACTCTACACATTAAACTCTACACATTAAACTCTACACATTAAACTCTACACATTAATACTGTCACGAGACAATTTTTTCTGATAAAAAGGCCCACATATTAAACTAGGCACATTAATGCCTATTTTCTTGTTGCGCTTGATATTATTAGAAACATTAATTGATTTTAATAGTTCTCCTAAAATTTTAATTTCGGTTAATGAAGCGGACAAGCTCGAGAATATTAAGTCCTTAAATCAATTTACTTTAACTGGCCCCGCAAAAGATTTATTTATTTAGAGCCTAGAGCGCGCGACTGTTGATTCTCGCGTCGCGCGCTAGATGCTATATTTTTCTCGCGCTTTGCGCTCGAGAATGCATGCTCCTTGCGCTACGCGCTCAATCTTTTTTTACCTCACATTTGTGCGCAAGTCTTTTAAAATTAAATTTCAGAACATCGAAAACTGTCATTTTGCGATTGTAAATTCTCTTTTGTTAAAGCTCCTTTGGCTTTAGCGAACACATTCTCATGACTTATCTCATGCTTGGTACTTGATTTGGACAAAAATGCGAACTTTTCTACATTATGTTCA
>JAAAKG020145646.1:0-10844 GCA_010014905.2 Druon quercuslanigerum | reverse complement strand
TTAGGAACTTTCACATTTCACCTTTACACTAAACACGTGCACTTTTATGGCAGGGTGAATGTGACTCAGCCGCCACAAAACTAATTGTTTATAATGCAGAACCAATCTTTTCATGCCAATAAAATCTAAAAAATCTGAAAAGTAGTAAGGTACTAATTTGATCTTTATCTTCTTGGTTGATAGAAAAATAAATATAATTTTTAAAATTTCTTAATTAATAAATTAATTATTTTAATCATAACTTATGACACATTGGGTAAATGTAAATTAGGTGAAAAATATTTTCTCGCAGTTTTATATTAAAAAAAAATTAAGGTCTAATATTGACTTCTAAAACTGAAGTACGTCACAAAATTAATGATTTTATAATCGCAATTTCCTTTCTAAAATTTGATTTTTTCACACCAAAAATTTAAAAGAAATATCACATCTTTGCAAAAAAGTTATAACTTTGAGATTAACTGGACACCTTGTGGCACACACATTTTTTAAAACAATTATTTTTTTAAGTAAGCGTTATCGAAATACATAAGTATGAAAAAATAAAGTATCTTAAAAAGAGGGAAAAAAGAATAAATTTTTAGAAAAAGGGAGAATCTTTTAAAAATAGGAAAAAGGTGCAAATAATTATTTTAACCTGTTAAAATTACTTAAAATCTTTAGAGCTTCATTACGAATTTTTTAAATATTTAGCGGACACAAGAAATCCTATAAAATCCTTCAAAATGGTTAACAATGACTTGAAATCCTGTGAAACCCCTTTATATCTTTGCAAACCCCATTGATATCTTGTAATAATTTTTCGATTATGTGAAATCTTTCGAAATCCTCAAAAGAAAAGAATTAAAGCAAATAATAGTTTTTTACGTTACTTCTTTTTGATTATGTTATCAAATTACTAAGCAAGTCAGTCGTAAATAAACTAAAAGTCAGCACAGGATTTAATTTTTAAATTTCAAATGCAATAAATGTTGTAACAGTTTTTTAGATAGATTACTACTAGTCATAATCAAGTTTGGGTTCTTTATTGATAGTAATATTTGTTTTTCAAAGAGTCTAGATTTCTTTAAGTTAAGGATTTTATGCTCTTCGAGAAAGTAGCAAATCTTAGGTAATGGGTGCACTTGGGAGCGATTCCGATTCTCCTGTCGTAAAACGTCCATAAACCTTTAAGTACAACTGTTTTTTTTTTCTCAAGGAAGACATGAACCTTGACAGACTTTATCTTGTAGGTACCTTTAATTATTTTATGGATGCAATCCACTGTTGTGTGACCAATCATACCACGATTGCAATTAAAGTTAGGTAATTCTTTTTTTTTACATTTAAAATACTGATAAAAATATTTTTTATATCGTAGTATTTTAACTTAAAACTGATCTCATTCACTGAATTTTCTTCGTGGACACGTATCAGGACAATGGTTATTAATGGATTAGCAGAATTCGTTCGAAGCATATGAATTTTTTAACTTTTATTTAAACAATATCATCATCAAGAATATTTCTTGTAAATTTTATCAAAATATTTTAATAATTCGCTAAATTGTGGGGAGTTTAATTCAAAAAGACCAAACAACTTTTTTCTAAAGACAGGTTTTTTGGGTTTACTGCAAAAACGGAAGAAGCTACTAACAACAAAACCCCAATTTCGAAAGTGCAACAACTGATATTTAAACCTTAAAATGTTGCAATGTTAATTCCGAAACAGTTGGATAAGACCAAAATATACAAATTTCTTTTAAAATAGTTATAGTTTAATACAAAAATCAGTTAGTTGCAAAAATGGAATTGGAACTAAAGTTCAACCAACAGAATGAAAAATAATAATTTTCTATTAGCGAAGATACATTTCCAGGAAAATACATGAATTCTCAAATAAAAATAGAATAAGTAAATTTTCAGTTCGGAAAATAAATTTCCAAGAAAAATTATGAATTTTCAACGAAACAGTTAAATCTTCACTTGAAAAAGATAAATTATTAACTTAAAAAATAGTAATATTATCATTAAAAAAATTAATTTTGAACGAAATGGCATAAACTTTGAACGCAATGAAATAAATTTTAAACGAAATAGTTCAATTTTTAAACATGCAGTTAACTCTTTAACCAAGAAGATTTCATTTCATTCGAAAAATACATTTTTGGCAAAAAAATGGTTTTGTAAACTTTTCAGAAAAGAAATAATTTTTAATGGAAAAAAATAATTCTCAAACGAATAAATAAATTTTGTACCAAGAAGGTAGATTTTTAATTAAGAAGATTAATTTTCTGTAAAAAAAATTATTAACCAATCATATAGATTTTCAACAAAGTATTAAAATTTGCCAAGGAATTTTCAACCTAATAGTAATAGTAATAAATGAATTTTCAATCGAAGAAGTAGAATGTTTCACAATTCAGTTAAATTTTTAACAACAAAACAAGACTATTAGTGAAATTTTTGAATTCTTTAAAATAATAAAATTAACTACAACTCCAGTTTTTTTTTTAATTTTCTGTCTCTGAATTTCCTTATCCCGTTGTAAATTCCCTGACGTTCGCTGACTTTCTGGCATTCACGGACTTGTAACAAGCTTCTACTTGTATTTTTAAAACGAAAATTTGAAACTTTTTAGAAAAGTCTCCAGGGGCCTAATCCGTTACAACAATTTTAATCGAAAATCAGGGTTCGTAAATTGTGACTCTTTAAGAATCTCTATGATGTCTAACCCTCCTTCATTCATTGGATTTTTCTTGGCTGATGAGCAATTCACCAATCTCAATCGTTCTTGTATTTCTTTTTCTCTGTGAATTCGTCTCATATTTTCTTTCTCTTTTTGACCCCAGCCTGGTATTTTAATACTTTAGTAAGTAAAGATAAATTATTATTTTCCTTTCGCCAAAAAGTGTCTCCGAGAGTTTTCTGGTAACGAAGTTCGAAGGGAGACAGCTGAGCATTAATGATCAAAGACGAAGCCAAGTTTTTTCCCATCAAACTTTGTGAGGTATTTTTATGAACTTTTTTATATTTACATTCTGTATCAATCTTGAGTTAAAAGATTAGCTTCTTGAAAGGAGATTTATGATTATATTTTCTTTCATCGTTCAGAAATGAAATATCGAGACATTTAAGGTAGTTGTGCCCAAAATCAGATGTAGAAAAAAAGTTTTTCTATAATTTTAGGAATCAAAATAAAGTTACTGATCATTTCAATTCAAATGAAAAATATTATTTCAAATAAAAACATTTTAAAACTTGCAACAAAATTTACTTTTTCCAAGTTTTTTTCATTTTGAATTTCTTTATTATAGCCCCTTGCTAATTTTGAAAAAGTGATTGGATTTGATTACATGATAGATTTTGTAGCAGGCAAAGAACTACTGTTGACATATTTATTTTTAGTCAGTTTAAAACCTTTTCATACAAGAAATGCTCCTTCTGTTATATAACATGACTCACAATATAATTCCATTCCTAAAACCATAGAAAACTTCTCCCATTCGCTTGATTCCAAGTAAGACTCACATTAAGTAGATAACGTTGGTACGTGTCAGACCAATGTACGAAGCTTTGTCTTCTCAGGACGCGGACCCGTTTAAGAAATTCGAAAAAGGCATCAGTAGTAGCACATATTTTATATAAAAAAAGTGGCTAAATAGTATCATAAAAGTTTTTAAATATTGAGACATGTGATAGTAACCTCAAAATAATTTTACCGAATATTTTTCGACCATCCTGCTGTCCCCAGGAAATGAGATAAATGAATTATTTCTGAATAGTTTTGTTTTATTATTATGAACATTTAGCAGTTGATAAAACTTTCTTATTTTATTCTATTTAGTGAAGTTCTTTGAAATCTTTTAAAATTTTAAAGAGAGATTGTGAAGTTAGAAATTTCAATACAGACTTGTCCCAAAATTCTTGAAATCTTAAGCATTGTTTTTATTTTAAATTTAATAATATTTCTCTCAATTCACAAACTAGAAATTTAAATATTTACAAAATTTGTCAAGGTATTATTCATATTATTAAAAGTATATATAGATGTATGATAAATATGTATATATTATATATTTCAAGAAAAAAATATTTGTAACGAAAAAGTTCCATTTTAAGAAAAAGTTGAATTTTTTATTTTAAAAAAGAACCATTTTCGACTGTGAATAGGTAAATTTTCCATTAACAAAGTAATTACTTCACCAATAAAAAGAAAAGTTTAACAAAACAGTTCAATTTCCAACCAAAGAGATGAATTTTCGACTAACAATTTTTATTGTCAAACAAAAAATGCATTTTTAAGAAAGTAACTTAACTTTAAAACCTACGTATTAAATTTGTGACATTTGTGAAATTTTTAACCAAAAGAGTAATGTATAACCAAAGTAGACGATGTTTCAATAAAATTAAAGAATTCTGAACAAAAAAGTTGAATTTTAAGAAAGACAGTCATATAATGGCATATAATGGTGGCCCTCATCAGTGAGTTTTAATAAATCTGTAAAAAGTTCATAATATCTTGCAGGTGCGCAGTTTCTAAATTGGAAGCATTAGTCTTTGATTGATATCTCAGTTGTGAAATTATAAGAATTACTTAACTTTAAATTTTATTTTATTTTATCAATGACTACTGATAACTCTTGCAGTATTCTTTAAACATTATTTTATCTTAACCCCCCCCCCCCATAAAGTGATCACGTTGTTTATGTGCAATCCCTTAAATTAAAAAAAGGCACGCAAATATTGCGGAAATGTAAGGCATTGAAAAAAAATATTATTAGTTTTTTTATCAATATTTTTTTGGGTAAACCCGAGAGCCGTGTTTGAAATCTTTTTCGGTGATGCATTTACTAAATTAGTATTATGGACAAGTTTGCAGTTCGTCTTTTACTGCTATTAGCCTAAGACAGCGGCTTTAAAATGAAATTTGTCACCTCTGGATATTTTTTTAAAGCAAGCATCTGTCATTCCAAAGCTTTTTAACAATATTTATTATTATTGTTATTATTATTATACCATTAGGCCAAATCTCTTTCGCTTGAAATAATAACTTTTTCAAATTGCCTGATTTAGAATGTAAATGGAATTGAAATGGATTAATATTGACTATATAATAAGCTTCTAATTTTAATTACACCACATTTATATAATTGTGCAAAACTCCTTTTCATCTTCATTTGCCATGAGATTAAATTATAGTATAATTGATTCCAGGTGTACCGTGAGCTGATTATCTAATGAATAATGTCCAACGGCATGAAACCCCCGAAGGGCCAGTAATAGGAAAATCCAGCGAGAAGATAATGGACCCACGAAGAGACGAGGTCGCACCAAGGTAAAATAAATCAGACCACAGGGTCGAGGCCGGGCTAGGCGCTTTCGGAAGTAGGGCCCATGATCTATGAACACCAGTTTCTGCCTGAAAATCCATTATACATTACAGTTAGCATGCAAGCAAGTTGGTGCATCCAAAAGATACGACTGCAGCTCTAGCTATTCTTATCCCCCAAAGGACCCACTCGTGTAAATTTAATTGCAATCTTTCAGACGTGAATCATTTTTATTGAAATATATAATATATATTCCAGAAATATTACTCACTTTTCAAATTAAGTCTTTTTAATTAATAAAAAGTATATTTCATAATAATTTTGTCCACGAAAAAGGTAAAATAGGGGAGTGATTGAAAAACTATTTGTAAATTAAGAAAACAAGGAAGAATTTTTTCATAAAAAATTGTATAGTTTTTTAAAATTATGACAGATGATTTCTTTTATGATTTCAGCTATTAGGAATTATTTGTTTTAATTTTATATACTTAGGTCGTTAAGGATACATTTAACCCATTAATGACCATAGCTATCAATTTTATAACATGAGTTTGACCGCAAAATTTATAGGTATAACAAAACAATAAATGGATCACAAGTACTGTTTCTAATGTTTTTGGGTCAGCTAAATTCGAATCCGTCATCAAAATTTGTATATATTAAATTTAAAATTAAATATGGCGGTTTTTGCATATAAAAATAGTGAAAAATGTTTGATTTTTTATTTTTATAATTTTTTCAGACATAAAACGCGTTAATATCTTAAAATTTCTTCAACCATCGATGCACAAAATTCTTAAACCTTGAAAAGAAAACTTCATATATGCGCTTTTTCATCCAAAATGGTGGACAAAATGCAAAAATGTCCAAAAAACTGTTTTTTTTTCCATCATCGTTATTTTTCTCAAAAACTTCAAAGTTTAAAAAAAAGTTTCATAAATTAAAAATGTCTTAAAATTAACCATAGAACACTATGAAATTTTTTCAGATTTTTAAAAAAAATTTGTTGATTTTTCCAAAAATCAAAAATTTTAAATTTGCACAAAAATTTTTTTGAAAATCTGAAAAAATTCAAGAATATTCTTTAAATAATTCTAAGACATTTTTATTCTTAAAAAATTTGTACCAGAGCCTATAGTTTGTCGGAAATAATTGAGCAAACTTCATAACGGTTGCATAACGAAAAAAAATCACTGATATTTGGTCGTACCGATTAAATTACGTACGGATAATGTAACATCATTATAGATGTTTGTTCAACGCAACATTTGTTTGAATGTATTATTCTGAAATTAAAAGGTTTTCTTGACATTTTTACATTGTACGCAAAATTACGCAAATTCTTGCTGACCAGAACAGTTTTTTTAACAAAATGTTTTAATCAACGCTAAGGTTAAAAAATGAATGTAAACTGGAAATAGACATATTAGAACCCCGAAAAAATTAAAATGTTTCAATTTCAACTGATTCGTAAATTTCCAAAACCTAAAAACAGCTGAAAAGAATTCGCATAAAGTTTGATCAATTATTTCCAAAAACTATAGGCTCTGGTCTCAATTTTCCAGGAATAAAAATGACTTAGAATTAGTCAAAGAATATTCTTGAAGTTTTTCAGATTTAAAAAAAATTTCTTTTGCAAATTTGAAATTTTTTATTTTTGGAAAAATCAAAAAAAAATTGCATAGTGGTCTATGGTTAATTTTAAGACATTTTTAATTGATGGAACTTTTTTTTAAACTTTGATGTTTTTGAGAAAAATAACGATGATGGAAAAAACAGTTTTTGGTACATTTATGAATTTTGTCCGGCATTTTGGATAAAAAAGCGCATATATAGAAATTTTCTGTTAAAGTCTAAGAATTTTGTGCACTGATGGTTGAAGAAATGTTAAGATATTAACACGTTTTATGTCTGAAAACAAAATTATAAAAATAAAAAATGAAACATTTTTCACTATTTTTGTATGCAAAAACCACCATATTTGATTTCCAAGTCAAAATATTCGAATTTTGATAACGGATTCGAATTTAGCTCACCCTAAAAGATAAGGTACAGTACTTTTAATCTGTTTATTGTTTTGTTATACCCAAAAATTTGTTAGATAAACAATTCTTATACGTTCTAAATCGTCCTCATTATCAAGAAAAATTCCTGTTACAAAAATTTTTTTTTTTGATAAAATCGTGATACTAATATGGATAGTTGAATATTTTTGTCAAAGATTGGTGATGTCATCGTCTCTATGTTATAAATAGTACTCTAAATTTAAATTGGAAATAACACAATTAAAAATAAACTACTTACAAATTCGAAACAGAAAATTGTTAAATACTAAGATTCTTAAAATTTCTAAAGTGGTACATTATATAAATTACTTGTGTAAAGATTAAAATAAAAAGGATTTATTTAAAAATTATTTTAATCACTTAATAATTAAGTTAGAGGCTTTTTCTAATTAACTCATTTCCTTTTAAAATATTTAATTTTAAATTTTGTAATTCGATTAAATTCCCTTGAAATTCTTTGAATAAAATGTAATTTAAGCCCAAAAGATCTTAAGAAATTCGCTGAAATTCCATGAAATCCTAAAAATCTATTAAACTATGTATTATTCATTTTAAATTCCTTGGATACAAATTATAATAAAAAGATTCATTAAATTTCTCTAAGAACCCGATTGAATAAAACTCACAAGCACTGTTCCTTGAAATAATTGTAAATCGTAAAAATCGATTAAAATATATAGACATCATTTAAAATTCCATGAATATAAATCAAATATAGATTTTATAAAAAATTACCAGATTTCAAAGAATGTTTAAAAGTTTTGAAGAACATTAAGGTATTTTGGTGTATTTAATTTAATAACTTACTTTATTTACAACAATCAAATTGCTAGCCTTAAAAAAATTCAGATTGTGTTAGCGCTTTTGTCGTAAATTACAATTGTTATTAAAAAATCATTAGATTTCAAAGAATATTCATAATTTTTAAAAATGTATAGCTTACATTGTCACTGTACATCGAAAATTCGAATTTCCAAACATAAATCGGATACTTTCCAGGAGAGTTTAAGTCATTTAGCATTATGGATTATGATCATATTTTTCGTCGGAAATTTCCATTTTTAATAAAAAATTATTAGATTTAAATCCAATGATTTACTTCTTTAAAAATAAAAAACTTTACAAAATTGAAACGTTTCGAATTTTGTTAGAGTTTGTGATCAAAACTTGAAATTTTTATTAGAAGATCATTAGATTTCAAAAGAATTCACAACTTTAGAACGATTTTAGAACATGCTGATGTTTTAAACTAAAAAGAGTTTCTTTAAATAAAAAATAACTCTATTTTAAAGATTATAATGTTTTCAAATTTTTGGTCATGTGAACATTTTTACCGTAAGTAGGTAATTTTAAACAGAAAATATTAGGTTATCACGGTATATTAGTATTCCCGTCTAAAATTTTTATTGTTAATAAAAAGTGTTAAGATTTAAAAAAATATTTTTAATTTGTTGATATATTTCATTTTAACAAGTAAACTCAGAATTTTAAACAATTTTAGGTTCAGTTAGTGCCTTTCTTCAAAAATTGGTATTTATGAAGAAAAATGGAACTGCTTAATTATCTATACATGAAAATTATAACTAATTATATATTATGTTAATTATAAATTATAATCGATTTCCTAAAAAGTTGTACTTGATGCTTTTTTTTAATTATTTTTAATTATAGATACCATGAAATTTTTCAAACATTATTATTATTATGAACGAAACAAGGAATGATATTATGAAAATATAGAATTAAAGTGTTTAATAATAACTAAGAGAATCGATTCAACTATTTTATGCAGCATTTATCTTATTAAACTTCATGACCCAATCTGCATTATACAATTCAAGATGTCTGCTGGTCGGATCAGTGCTCATATCTAATTCATGGTAATTTGTGTATAATCCGATTAGGATATTATCGATCAGGAAGCGCTGAGGTTTATTCGTTTCCGAACTGCAAAAAAGTATTCAATTATTTTCGTTATTCTTCAAAACGAAAGTCTGTAGATTAATATTTTAATTCAAACTATCGACCGTTACGGAATTTGCTGTGAGATATGAGAAAATTTAAGATCAGTTGTCTGAAAAATCCTTGTACGGAATGTTTCATTTTTAACGGAAATTTTTTTTTTAAACCGGGCAAATTTGATACACTTTATGATACATGACATAGTTTCTACAATGAAATGTATACTTTTACGACACGAAATAGGAAATCCTTGAAGATAAATCTATTTTTGTCGAACTAACGTTATCTCTGCCAAGGCTTAAATTTCTACTTGACTTTAGAATCTTTGTAGCTATAATAATGGACAAAACTCTCTGAATAATAGTAAAAAGGTTTTTTTCTGGAATAATAAAGGAAGCTCATGTTTACATTAA
Source organism: Druon quercuslanigerum (assembly GCA_010014905.2). NCBI lineage: Eukaryota > Metazoa > Arthropoda > Insecta > Hymenoptera > Cynipidae > Druon > Druon quercuslanigerum. The sequence continues at coordinate 1,092 of JAAAKG020145646.1, read as the reverse complement.
TTATGAATAAAGAAAAGTCTCGCTTTGATTTTTTAAACATTTAAAAATTTGTCAACTCCAAAAATCCTTTAAATTCTTGATCTTGTATCTATTTTTCAAACAAATTTATTTCGTAAGATACTCATAATTTTTTAGATATTTGGCGTACACTAGTATTATTTATATTGCGCCCTATGTTCACGTGTAGTTTTTCGATTTGAGGGAGAAACGATTTTACTTAAAATAAAAATTTTGAGTAATTTTTCTTTTATAAGCTTATCTATTTATATTTGTTAAGGTTATAGAAAAATGATTTTATAGAGATTCTTGAGGAAATTCAAAAAGATTCTTCAAGATCAGTTAAACAGTTAAACTCATTTAAGCAATACGAAATTTTAACTAAATGACTAGAGCCGCGTTTTAGTATCCCCATATTTAGGAATTCCTCCGGTTTTGACTCTTGCCAGAAAAACACAAGCGGGGTGGTGGAACGGCGCAGTGCGCGGTTACTCACATGAGGAGATTGCGAAATATTATGAATTCTAATGTTACTAAACCATGACTTTGGTGTGGTCGAATCCTCAACCAAAAAATAATAATTTTCACCCCAATAGTTGCATTTTATAACTTAACTATAAAATATTTATCATCTCTAAATTATAAATTTTTATACTTAAAACTTGAATAATTTATCATTGTAAATTTTCAAACTTAGAGACAATTCAATTCTAAATATTTAGAATTCAGATTTCTAAATTTTGGTAAGTTACAATTAAAAACTCTTCAATTTTAATTATCTAAAAATAAAAATTCTAGAATTTGGATCATCTTGGATATAAAAATGCAAGTTTTCAATTCTGCATCTTCCGAATCGAAGAAATTTTTGTAACGGATATCATCAAAGTTATTCCATTTAAAATTGTTAAACTATAAAATTGTTCAATTTTAATTCTTCTAAATAATATGCATTATACAATAGTAATATAGAATTCAAAGTTCTACAATTATAAATGAATGTAATTGAATACTCGTCAATTTTACATTAATTTAAATAGTTCAATTTTGGGATTTAAAAATTATTTAATTTTGAACATTTAAAATTAAAATGTATTT
>JAAAKG020145645.1:0-10844 GCA_010014905.2 Druon quercuslanigerum | reverse complement strand
CAGTAGACAAAAAACAATCACCATCATTTTATTAACATTTATCATCTGGTCAAAAACTTAAACAACAACACATAATTATGTATTTTACTTGAAATCTATATCCTTATTTTCGACGAAAACCGCTAAATACAAATAAAATTGCACGAGAAATTTATTTTCTTCAAAAACTAACCATTTTTTACGAAAAATAACGATTGGCGACATAAAACGCCAAGGGAACCAAAAATGGTATAAAACATTATATAAAAAAATTCCAAATAGTAAATCTTCTTTAAAACTTGATTTTTTTTGTAAATAATAATTTTCTGGTAAAATTGACATATTTTCATTATTTTAATTTTGTAGTTTACTTGCTATCTGAAAGAATGGTAAAAATATATCTATAATTATTGATGCAACTACAGAATAAATTTTTAAACTTTTTACCTAAATTTTTTTTAAACTTTCTGACTCCACTTAAACTTTTACTAATTTGAAAAGGAAATAGTTCTGCAATTTCCAGTTAACATTAAAATACTTTTAAATGAAAACATATAAATTATAATGATTTGAATTTAAATGCATGAAATCTATAACATAGGCTATATCGTTTTTAAAATTTTAATTTCACAGCTTTCAAACTTGGCAGATTCAAAATGAAAAACTAAACATTCTTTACAAAATATTGGAACGTTTAAGGATAATCATTTGTCAATTAAATACGTTTTAAATCACGAACTTCAATTTCAAATCTAGAAGACTGAAAAAAAATTCAATTTTTGAAAGAATAAAATAATTTTAAGTGTTGAAATAAAATATTCAAAATTAATAAATGAATACTGATATATATTAAAAATTCAACTACTTCACTACATATAATAAGAGCAATTTTGAGTCCTGAAAAATATGAAACTTCAGAAAAACCATTGCACGCTAAAATAAAAAATTTGCCTTTGAAAAACCATGCAACAACTAGGCATTACAAATTTAATTATTTTACATTTTCTACCAGATAACAAAATTCGCAAAACCAATTTCAAAATATTTTCGATATCCAGACTCTTTTGAATGAGTACGTTCTCATATTAACAATATAGAACTCGTCGCTTTACGTGAAGAAAAAGATTTTATTCGTGAAAAAATATATGGTACAATTGAAATTTTTTTAAATTTAGAAACTCTGCCAACAAACCACTTTTTTGAAGTAGCCGTAACAGAGCGATTTTGGATCCCAGAATTATTTATATTTTAAAGTATCATTAAAAGTAATTAAGATTATTTTTTCACGAGGTTATTTACTTTAACTTCATCACTGATTTTAAACAACAAGAAATAACAAAATAAAATAATTTAAAAAAAAACTGTCTGTGCATCTAGAGGAATGTATCATTTATGACTGGATATTGGCTGATGTTGAGAGTTGCGGAGCGCTGAACGGCGTTGCCAGCCAAATAAGACCTGTCAAAGTAACTATTCGCTTTGCGTTATTAGACTAAATAATTGTTAATAAGTAAACAAATTAAAACACTTTTTATTGTTTATTTTAGGTTTCTTGACCAGGGGATATTTATTATTAAGTTTAAATGTTGATCTTGTTTGTTTGCTGCTCTAAATCAATATTATTAAAATATTGATAAATCTTTAAGATTGTGAAAAAAATCTCTCTATCTCCGCAGGTATCTGAACTCAGGACCATAAACCGCGTAGAACTATATGAGGGAAGAAGGGGGGGGGGAATCTAGAATAAACCGCATGGGGTGGGAGAAGTCAACGAGTGGCAAAAATTGCTTTACGTAGTTTATGGAACGCGACTTCTGCATCGCGCAAACTCTGAAGTGCTAAACATATATACAAATTTTATGTTCATGATTGAATTATGTGCGTTCCGATATCAGCAACGAAAGTATTGAAAAATTCTAAATTATTCATTTCTGTTGGCTCTTACCAAAATAATTTTCGTTAGGCGCTCCAACGGCGGATTATCAACATGGATATGCTCCGCATCAGACATTGGGTCTTCATCAGAATGAACAAGCTTTTCCAACTCAAACAAGCGAATCAGGCCAACAGCATGATTATGGTAAGTTAAGATTTTTCAAGTAACTCGTAATAGTTACGTAACAGTACAAGAAATTAAGTTTCTGCATTTGCCTTATTGAAAGAAAAAATTTAAAGTTTTTTAAAAGTTACTATAAATGTTGCCGCCCTTGACTTATGAAACATAAAAAAATGGACACACCTTAAATAAAAAGTACCTACCTTATATTATGAGATACAAACAACAACGCGTTCGAGAATAGTAAACACCAAATTTAGGTGTTCGTAGGTAGGGTCCTAAAAAAACCAAGAATAAAAAAGAAAAATAAATAGATTTGACTCTACATGCCGTTTTATTCTTGTTAGGCTGAGCTTTAAATAGGCCAAGCAGATGTAAATTTTTAAGCGAAACAAATATAATTTAAAAAAATAGATTGTTTGAATGCTAATTCTAAAATAGATTACTGAGTCTTTAATAAATGTAAATTTATAAATAATAAACCTAACAAAACTTACAACTCGAATAAATTATAACTATATTCTCTTAAGAGAAATATTTAGATCCTGTTATGAAATGTCTGTTACGGTTCTTTCACAACACAATTTTTACAAAATAATTACTTTTAAAGTTATATACAATTTAATAAATTATTTAACGAACTAGGTGTATATTATGCGGTTCATGTTCTAAATGTTAAAAATTATTTTACTGCTTGTATTACGTGAAGCGATATGGAGTTGCAGATTTTAAATATTTTGGTTTCTTTTTAAAAATTCTCTGATAAAAATCCCTATGTTACATTTTATAGATCTAGATCTCAACTTATCGCTATTCAATCAAGCCAGAATTCGGCTCAAAAGTGGTGGCAATCAAGGTTCAGGCTCTGGAATACCACGTTAGTATCTTATAATCTTTTAAGCTAATAAACATTTTTTGGATCTCAGAAAATAATCTACTATCGGCGAGATAATGGTAGCAAGAAAAAAATAGTCTTATAAAAGATAAAAGTGTTTCACTTAAATGAACTTAAAGAAGTTTATGTAAAAAAATTTTTGTGCTTTGTAGACTGTAAAGTATTTTAAAAAAGTAAGGATTTTTGGGTACATTTAAGAACAGTCAAGTTTAGAGCATTGTTTGTTATACAAGGGGCAATAGGAAAAATTTTAAATAATTCATGAGTATGAGGAGGACTGCTATTAACAAATTGCAGTTAAGAAACTTGAGAAATATCAAAAATTGTCGCTTTAAAGTACAAAATTCAAAAATGTATTATCTTTAGTTCTAATAAAAAATTTTAAAGCGATTTAAACTGCAATCTGTAATGAATAGACGGTGTTATTATTTATAATCTTTCGGAAGGATGTGATATTATTATTTGTGCAAATCACGATATTTTTAGACATTTTTTTTATGCTTGAAAACAATTGGCAGAGAGCAGCCTGGACCCTTTTTTATTGCTACTGAGGACGTGCCATGTGCCACCCAAGGATGAATCTGAAGAACAACGGGTCGAAGAAAGGCAGGAGCGGTCGGCAGTGAAAGAAAGGGTCCCCCCTACTTTATGGCACTTGATTTTACACACAAAAAAATTCCTTAAAATATTGCGATTTGTACAAAAAAAGACTATCACATTCTTCCGGGTGATTGAAAATAATTATAGAGCCTATCCGATAGAGTTTGCAGTTCAAATCGAGTTAATATGTTTCATAGAACTTAAAGATAATGTTGTTGTACATGTTTGTACTTTTAAATAACAATTTTTATTATTGATAAAATTTCCTAACTGCAGTTTTTTCACAACAGTTTTCCGCAGACTCATGTATTAATGATGTTAACTTGATAATGATCTAAACTTGACTGTTCTTAAGTTTACCCAAAAATAATTACTTTTTTTTAGATTTTTAAGTCTGCAAAGCACAATATTTTTTTTACGTAAGCGTCTTCAAGGAACAAGAAAATAGGAGTCTGGGTTGTAGATAAATTAAAAAAGTCTAAATAATGTAAGAAGTTAAAGGATGAGCTGGGTAACCAAGAAGAAAGAGTTGGGGTAAAGAGAGGCTGGTGGGAAAAGGAATGCTGGGAGAGTAAAGAGAGGATAAAAGAGTGTGTAAGAAAATGAAGAAAAGGACAATTAGAGAAAGAGCAATATAAGAAAAGAAAAAGAGAACATGAGAAAATGCTCGAAAGGAGGAAGGAGGAAGATAAGGCAGAAGTAGATAAAGCGATCCAAGAAGGTAGGGTATGGGATGTGATATTTAAGGACAAAGGGGAAAGCAAGCATGTTGATAAAGACATAGAACTGAAGGAATGGGCAGATAATTTCAAATGTCTATTAGGAGCTGAGCAAAATAAGACTAAGGGGAAAAGGAAAAGCATAGTCCCAGGAGAAATAAAGGAAGGGAATGAAATAGCCAGAGAAGAAGTGGATGAGGGAATTGATAGGGCAAACCGAAATAAAGCGACAGGAGAAGATTAGATGGAGAACGAAACAATGAAGTGTGGAGAAGGAGTTAGGGATAGGATGTGGAAGATCTGCACAAGGTCTCGAAAAGAGAAGGGTTGTCGGAAGAGTAGATGACAGGACTGGTGGGACCGTTTGTGAAGAAAGGGGAAGGAAAGAAGGCAGAGGAATACAGAGGGATCACTCTCATGCCAGTCAACTGCAAAATATATGCAGGAATTTTAAGAAAAAGGTTGGAGAGTCAGGTAGAACAAAAAGAAATATCCCAAACGATCAGACGGGATTTAGAACAGAGATAAGAACTATAGTCGGTTTGTTTGTAGCTTTCAAAGCAGCGTTTGACTCAGTGAACAGAAAAATGCAAAAAAGGCAATGAAGGAGAGGGGTGTAGAGGAAAAGTTGTTGGAGACTATTAAAGAAACTTTACCTGAAACTAGGATTGTTGAGAATACGCGGACGACGTATTTCTGTAAGCAGATGATGAGAAATTTTTTTAATTAGTGTATGCTTTCAAATAGCTTACGCAACAATTAGTTACTTTTGGTCGTATTTTTTGCAATGCTTACACGTTTATATTTTTTTTTTAAATTGATGGAAATATACATAATTCTTCTAAATTATTAAAATTTGAGATTTTAATGATAATTTGCCAGAGAATTTACAACCTCGCTTAAACTTCTGCAGGTTGTATGATCCAAAACAAGGAAAGTTTTTAAATTTGCAAATGTTTCTCTTAAACTTACATGGATTGGTTCAAATGCAGGCAGTACGAATTTTGGTATATTGGATGATAAAATTCAGTTAAATCTACTGGTTTTCTTTGCATTTTTTCTAGCCTACAGTCAAAAATTCTTGAAAAAAAAATCTATTTATTATATCTTACAGATGGAGGTCGACCTTCGCAACAATTAAATCCAATAGTAACACGGCCCGTTGGAAAGGATCGACTTTTTGCAATTGGTAGCAATCTAGGTTCAAGTTCTGCAGCTCAATGTTAGTAAATTATAATGTTCTATGCTTACAAAAACTGTTGAAACTCAGACAAATAACTAAATTTTATTTCTTAGTCTCTTCTTAATAAACAATTTTTTTTTAGAAATTTATTAAATTTGTGGAAATTTTTGGGAATTTGAACATTTTAAGAATATTGTCGGAATTGACGATCATGCATAGAAAAGGCATAGGGGGGTAAGCATGCAAAAGTTTCCCCCTCACGTACCAAGTTCATATTACCACTATAGATAGACATTGATGTGACATAAAATTCCTACAAAGGATAACTTAAAAATTTTATTTTTAGGGGAGTTATGGACATGGAAAGAAAAATAAAAAAAGTCTTTTTTCTTAAAAACTACCCAACCGATTTTGATGATCGAAATATATGTTATAGTCACCTGTAAGACTAATTAGAAAAAATAATGATAAATTTTTAAAACAAAATATAGGGGCAAAAAAATGTTTAAAAATTTTAACATTTTTTTGAGGTTATTTTTTGGAGATACACCTTTAGTTTTTTCTTTGAAACAATGCTCTTATTGTATACTTCAACATATATTTTACCTTAATTTTTCGTAAGGGTACTTCTTGGCTTAAAAAAGCAAACTCTGGAGCAGGGTGCCGTGCGTGTATTGCGTATAGCGCATAACACGACCTCGAGTAAAAAAATGTTTAGCAAATTTTCAATATTGATATTCCAATCCGGCTTGTGTGATACTATTATTCTGATTCCGTTATTCACTTGTTTTGAGCTGATTGTCAAATATTTTCCCATCATCATACTGCTGGTCAGTTCACTAACTTTCTGATTCCGCGATTCACTTGCTTCGAACAGATCTTCAAATATTCTCATAACATTTTGATTTCTGCCACGATACAACTTTCTGGATCCGCTATTCACTTGTTTTAAGATGATTGTCAAATGTTTTCATAGCATCTTACCTTGGGCCATATTAACTATATTTAATTTTACTAAATTATATTTTGCAGATGAACATACGCCACGAACACGACCAAGACTCGTCACCGATCCAGCAAGGCTTCAAATGCAAAGTGGGCACATGCGTGAGTATATAATAATTTTTTAAAATTAGATAAAATTGGTGTGCTTTAGAAAAAATGAAACATAGTCGTCAACGGTAAAGACCTTTAAATAAGTTTCAAATTTTAACTTAAAAATCTCATAAACATGTATTGGTTTATCTCTTTGTTTTCCCCGAACATTCGAAAAAGTCTTATATGAAAAGATTAGTTATAGACTATTTTTTAAAACCATTATTTGTTTATCAACAAAATTGATTCCTTTTTGATTTTCGGAGATGACATTTCCGTAAGATTTTTATTTTATAGCTGTAAAAATTCGACTCGTAATTTTTGGTGACAGATACACCCTTCGTCAAATTGTTTCTTTTCTAGAAAAATAAACCTTCTTTTGTATTAATCTTTCAACATTGACCTGTGTCTCCGGGCTTTTGAAATAAAAGAAGAGTTTTAAATTGGAATAGCAAGGTTTACAAAAAATGCAAACGATTTACTTTTTGTGAATCACAGACAAAAGTTTATTAAAAATTATGTAGGAAATAGCATTGACATGATACTACTTGAAAAAAATCACGATTTACAGGATAGACAAATTCTTCAAGTAAATGAAAATTGTTGGAGGTTACAATATCCGTCGCAACAAGTTCTTGACAGAGAAAAGAATCATAATTCTTTAAATTAATATATCGAATGTTATATTGTTAAATTTCAATAAAAAAATTGTTTTCGTGACTTTTTTTAACATGTTAAAAACATTATCAATAGTTTAATATCATATAAATTATTTCTATCGGGTCTTAAGTATATCTGAGAATTTATTCAAGGCAACTGGTTCAGTGATTGTGGAATAGTAAACGATCAAAAAATGTATTGGGTCAGATTGACCCAATAGTGTTAATCGTTAATTCTTAATCAGCTGATGACAATAGTACTTTCAAGAAAAGCATTGTACATTAGTACAAGTTTCTGTAGTAATTTTTCCTAGTTTGGAAAAAAACTTTGTCGCGGCTCTTTTTTAGATTACTTAAATTGTACAAAACTAAAAAAATCTGCAAAGTGCGTTAGACTTACGTCTTCCTGGGCTTGACTGCTTTAAAATCCACCTTAAATTGGCGGTCCCCTCAGAAGAGCCTGGCTACCCAAATTTCTGCAATTTTAAATAAGTTCAATTAAAAGTTCTTGACTTTAAAACATAAACAGTTGCAAAATGGAGAAAGAATATTTTTATCTCTGATTTTCAACGGCTACAAACAAAGTTAGCTGCATATTGTCTTTAGATCTAATGTAAGAAGCAAATCTCCAAAGATTCCTTTTCCCCACATCATTTTAGCTCGCCTTGGCCAAGAGATTAAGTTTTCGGAAATGGATAGCAATAGCAATAGCAGACACCTATTTTTGATTCAAGGAAGTATACATGAGAAAACTCAGACCACACTCCTTTGGCGTAAAAGTTCTCCTGCTTCTCCACTAGACGCTCATCCCTTTTTTTAAATAGCATCAACTGCGGCAGCCTTCACTTCCAAAATGAGTTTAGGAGGATGCATGCTTAAACAGTTTTTAGGAGGAGAAAATCCCTTCAAAAGTTTCTTTCTCTCCTTAACCGGAAGCTCTTTAAACAAAATATCATTCCAAATATCCGCTAAGCAAACCTGTTTCCGAGGAACTGGGCGACGTTTGGGGAGAAGTCATTCACAGAATATTTTTAGATCCTCTATCCTCTTTATCCAAACTTGTATTCAGCGTGTTAGAATTACAGAAGTTAAGAAGCATATTTGTGTATCATATTTCTGTGAATTTCTAAGTCCAGAAAAAGACTTCACCTTAGTTTACTTTTTCGAGATTTAACGTAATTTTTCCTCTGCAAAACCTTTGTTCGAATATCTTTCCTTTAAACTTTGATCATCGCTATACCTGTTCTGTCTTTTAAAACCACATCACCCAATAGAGCGACCAATAGAAGAACCAATAGGTCGCCTTTAATATAAAAAAATTAGAGAGCGTCTTCGAGAATCAGTTTGGTTTCGAAAGCGGCTTTAAGAACACAATTCAAGAACGCCAAAAGAAGGTCATACAATTTTTACCATAGTGGACAGCATGCACAGGGAAATCACTATCGCAGGTTATCTATTGCCATCTCACTAAATTATTTTTATTTTATAACTGGCAAAAAATTGGTTGGCAAAAGCTTACCTCATAAATAATAATGCTGGCTGCCAAATATTGTTTGGACCAGAAGCAAACAAATAACGAAAAAAGAGCGAAATTTTAAAAGGTGTCCGGAACTGAAATTCTAATTATAAAAATATTTATTTATCAAAATCAAAACATAAGGGCTGTCTTATATTAGAATTGTAACTCTCTTATCGTCTTTCCGCTAGCCTAAATCAAAATGAGGCTTCCTGATAATTGATGATACAGTTAATTAAAGCAACAATTAATAAAATTAATTCATTAAAGATAAATGTGGATTATTCTTCGTTTACAATATTCGTCCGCAACAAACCAAATTTTAAGGTAGTTCGCGTATGCAAAATTCGTCCAAAAGTTTAAACTCAGATCGATTTAAAACGTCATTGCGTTTCTCATAACCTTTCTTTACAAATTTTGATTAGGTTTTTACACTTACGTTCTAGCCACAAACAAACCTATACTATACGTATATATATTGCATGATAGTCAAAAAAATGAGCGTAACAACACCGCACTCAGTACTAACTGTGTACTTCCTTGCGCCATATTTCTCACGTAAATATAAAATGTTATTCTTTGGGCAGTTATTTGTCGGATAGTTAACTCAAGAAAAAATTTCAATTTTTGTAAAATCTTTGTTTCATCTTCTTCTATACATCTCTAGTTTCTAAACTAAATAGTAAAAACTGTGTGAATGCTACATTTAAAATTGTATAAATTCAACTCGTTTTTATATGGCCCCCGTGTAAAACGTACTTTTTCAGTAGATAATATCTAACTTCACATACTCAAAATTGAGTTAAGAACTACATGGTCGTTGCATAGTACTCTCCTGTGTGTATTGCAAAAATTTGAAAAAATTCCTAAAAAAATTAAAATCACGATTGAGCTACCTTAACTTTTGAACAACGATTTTCAATTTTTACTACAGAGCAAAATCAGTATCTTATAATTTTATACAGTCTTGTAAAATAATCAAAGTAAATATGAAGCACACGAAGAATTATTATCAATGAATTTCAGGTATAGCACACGTACAGTTTTTTAAAACCTTAACACATCTAATTTTATTATTTTCTCAATACCTCACATCCTCGAGAATTTTGGGTAAGGGTAGGGACGACTAATGGAAATTTTAAAAGCATGTCGGGCTTCGAAAATATTAGAATTCGGGAAATAATTGCTGAATTAACTGACTTCGTCTGCGATAATTTCATGTGGCTACCAAAATATTTGCCATTTTTTTTTGATTATCACCAGTATATTCGAAAACATCTAGTCCTGGAAAACTTTGTGGTCTCAAGGGTCAATTCAAAATTCACAACATCTAACCATTCCGATATCCAACATTGATTACTAGGTTCATCAGAAAACATAATTATTTTTTTCAGGCGACCCAACGGCGGATTATCAATATGGATTTGCTTCGCATCAGGCAAGGCCTATTCAACAGAGTGAGCAAGCTGGTTCAAGTACACCAAGCGGATCAAACCAACAATATGAGTTAGGTAAGTAACTTTTTATTTCAAGTAACTCGTAACAGTTACGTAACACTACCAAGAACTAACTTACTGCAGTTACCTTACTTTAAAAAAATGTTAACTTTTCTAAAAGTTACTATACATTTTCCCACTAACCATCTTATTGTTGAAACTAACAAAAAATTGGAGATAGCTGAAATAAAGTGTACCTACCTTTTATTATGGGATAATCACAAAAAACGTTCAAAATAGTAAACAAAAGCCCTATAGTGGTCCTTACTTTAGATTCATTCCATTACACTAAATTACACTTTACTAGGATAGGTCCGTTTCAAATCACATAAAATAATTTGGAAAAGATGTCGAAAACACGTTAGCCCCAAAAATCGTTTGCTGAACATAGAAATTCTAACAAATGAAAAACAAATCTCCCACAAGCGCTTAAACAAGGCTACCTTTACAGGAAATCATTCGCGGCACGTTCATAAAAAAAAAAAAGAAAAGAATTAAAAAACCAGAAAAGAAGTAAAAAAATAGGGACTTCCGTTTTCGGTATGAAAGTGTAAAGTAGCGGGAATTGTGGTTTGGTTGAAAGAGTTTGTTTGAGGGATTGTGAAATTGTAAAGGGGATAAGGATATTTTTGACAATTGAGACAGA
>JAAAKG020145644.1:0-10845 GCA_010014905.2 Druon quercuslanigerum | reverse complement strand
ATATTATAGTAGGATAGTAACATTTGTATTTAGAAAAAATTAATTGAATATATATATTTTTTTAAATCAAAATTTAAATTCTTATTATAAAATTTAATTTTTAACCAAATAGTTGAACTTCCTACTCGAATAGTTAAATTTTTAATTAAAAAGGCTAAAGTTTCAACCAAAAATAAGATATATAAATTTTCAGATAAAAAAGTTAGTTTTCAACCGAAAAAATTATTAATTTTAAATTGAAAGTATGACACATAGATTTTCAGTTAAAAAAGTTATTTTTCTACAAAAACAATCAATATTTTCAATCAATATGTTGAATTCTCAACAGGAAATTTAATTTTTGACTTTCTACTAATATAGTTGAATTTTCAATTCATTTTTTAATTAAAAATAGGATACCTAAATTTTCTATAACTAAATGGCTAAACTTGTTACCTAAATATTTAAGTTTTTTAATCAGAAAGGATGAATTTTAATCCAAAAATAGGATAGTTAAATTTTCAGTTAGAGAAAATAAATTAAGAAATTATATTTTTATTTGAACTTTTGAATTCTCAAAAGAAAATTTTATTTTGTTACCAATTTGTTAAATTTTCTGCTAAAATAGTTGGAAGTTTAACAAAAAATAGGATAGATAATTCTAAGATGAAAAAAAATAGTTTTCAACCCACAGAAATGAATTTCAAATAAAAAGTAGGATACTTAAATTTACAGTTAAAAAAATTAATTTTCTACAAGAAAAAACAATATTTTTAATTAATTTGTTGAATTCTTACCAGAAATTTTAATTTTTAATTAAATCGTTGAACTTTTTACCAAAACAGTTTAATTTTAAAGCCAGAAACCCGAATTTTCAACCAAACAGTATGAATTTTCAAACAAAAGTAGGATCGATAAATGTTTAGTCAAAATACATTATTTTAAAAAAATGTTTGCAATAAAATTGTTGAATTCTCAATAGGAAATTTAATGTTTGAAATGAAAATTAAAAAACGAATTTCAAATGAAAAGTAGGATACTTGAATTTTCAGTTGAATGCAATTAATTTTGAACAAAAAAAAACAATATTTTCAATCAAACTGTGGAATTATCAACATAAAAGTTAATTTTTAACCAAATGGATAAAAATTTTCTTAAATAGTTTAATTTTTCAATCAAAAAGCATGCATTTTCAACCAAAAGTAGGATAGTTAAATTTTCATTTAGAAAAAATTAATTTTCAGCCAACAAAAAAAATTTCAAACAAATTATTAAATTTTTTACAGAAAACTTGATTTTTAACCAAATAACTGAAATTATTATTAAAATTGTTAAATTTTATAACCAGAAAGAATGAATTTTAAACTAAAAATAGGATAGGTAACTTTTTAGTTAGCGAAAATTAATTAAGAAAATATAATTTCATTTGAACTTTCGAATTCGCTTCTAAAATAGTGTAAAGATTAACAAAGAATAGGATAGATAAAATCTAAGATGAAAAAAATTAGTTTTCATCCGACGAAAAAGAATTTTAAATCAAAAGTAGGATACTTAAATTTACAGTCAAAAAAAATAATTTTCGACAACAAAAAACAATATTTTTAATTAGTTTGTTGAATTCTTACCTGAAAATTTAGTTTTTAATTAAATAGTTGAACTTTTTACCAAAATAGTTGAATTTTCAAGCCAGAAAGACGAATTTTCAACCAAACAGTATGAATTTAAAAAAAAATAGGATAAATGAATTTTCAATCAAAATACATTAATTTAAAAAAAGTTTTGCAATCAAATTGTTGAATTCTCAACAAGATTTTTTTTTTTAATGAAAATTAAGAAACAAATTTTAAACGAAAAATAGAATACTTGAATTTTCATTTCAATGGAATAAATTTTAAATAAAAAAAACAATATTTTCAATAAAACAGTGAAATTATCAACATAAAAGTTATTTTTTAACCAAATGGATAAAAATTTTACTTAAAAAGTTCAATTTTTTAATCAAAAAGTATGGATTTTCAACCAAAAGTAGGATAGTTAAATTTTCATTCAGAAAAAATTAATTTTTAGTCGCGAAAAAAATATTTTCAATCAAATTATTAACTTCTTTAAAGAAAATTTAATTTTTAACCAAATAACTGTAATTATGATTAAAATAGTTACATTTTATAACCAGAAAAAATAAATTTTAAACCACAAAAATGGGATAGTTAAATTTTCAGTTAGAGGAAATTAATTAAGAAAATATATTTTCATTTGAACTTTTGAATTCTCGACAGAAAATTTTATTTTATAATCAATTTAATAAATTTTCTACTAAAATAGTTAAAAGTTCAACAAAAAAATAGGATACATAATTTTAAGATGAAAAAAATTAGTTTTCAACCGACAAAAATGAATTTCAAATAAAGAGTAGGATACTTAAATTTACAGTTAAAAAAAAATAATTTTCGACGACAACAAAAAACAATATTTTTAATTAGTTTAATGAATTCTTACCAGAAAATTTAATTTTTAATTAAATAGTTGAACTTTTTACCAAAATAGTTGAATTTTAAAGCCAGGAACACGAATTTTCAACCGAACAGTATAAATTTTTAAAAAAATAGGATAGATGAACTTTCAGTCAAAATACATTAATTTAAAAAAAGGTTTACAATCAAATTGTTGAATTTTCAACAACAAATTATTTTTAAATGAAAATTAAAAAACAAATTTTAATGAAAAATAGAATACTTGAATTTTCATTTCAATGGAATAAATTTAACATAAAAATAACAATATTTTTAATAAAACAGTGAAATTATCAACATAAAAGTTAATTTTTAACCAAATGGATAAAAATTTTACTTAAATAGTTTAATTTTTCAATCAAAAAGCATGGATTTTCAACCAAAGTAGGATAGTTGAATTTTTATTTAGAAAAAATTAATTTTCAGTCAAAAAAAATATATTTTCAATTAAATTATTAAATTCTTTACAGAAAATTTAATTTTTAACCAAATAGTTGTAATTAATATTAAAATAGTTAAATTTTAAAACCAGAAAATATATTTTCATTTGAACTTTTGAATTCTCGACAGAAAATTTTATTTTATAATCAATTTGTTGAATTTTCTACTAAAATAATTAAAAGTTTAACAAAAAAATAGGATACATAATTTTAAGATAAAAAGAATTAGTTTTCAATCGACAAAACTGAATTTTAAATAAAAAGTAGAATACCTAAATTTACAGTTAAAAAATTTATTTTCGACAACAAAAAGCAGTATTTTTAATTAATTTGTTGAATTCTTAACAGAAAATTTAATTTTTGTATTAAAAAGTTGAACTTTTTGCCAAAATAGTTGAATTTTCAAGCAAACAGTATGAATTTAAAAAAATAGGATTGTTGGATGTTCAACAAAAAATTTTTTTAAATTGAAAATTAAAAAACAAATTTTAAATGAAAAATAGGATACTTGAATTTTCAGTTCAATGAAATTAATGTATATATAAAAAATTTTACTCAAATAGTTCAATTTTTCAATCAAAAAGCATGGATTTACAACCAAAAGTAGGATATATATATATATATATATATATATTAAATCAAAATTTTAATTCTAATTATAAAATTTAATTTTTAACCAAATAGTTGAAAGTTTGACTTAAAAGTTCAATTTTTCAACCAAAAATAGGTTAGCTAAATTTTCATTTAGAAAACATTAATTTAATGCATATATTTTTTTCAAAATTTAAATTCTAATTAGAAAGTTTAATTTTTATCCAAAAAGTTGAACGTTCTGCTAAAATAGTGAAATTTCCAATCAAAAAGGCTGAAGTTTTAACCAAAAATAGGATATATAAATTGTCAGACAGAAAAAATTAGTTTTTACCCGAAAAAAATTTGAATCTTTTATTATGACAGTTCTGACATAAGCCTAATTTACGCTGACAATTATCACTTTAGCTTTCACTTAACAGCGTGAGCAGTTTATAAATTTTTTGTGCAAACGGAATTTCATTTTCTTCCATTCTTGTTAAGCAATTTCAGGCATGTCAGTATTTTAAAAAGTGCAACTGATTAAGTGCTTTGATTTCAATTTTCTGTACACTTTCACCTGATAAAGTCAATTTTTTATTTACATTTCTTTCTTATGCGTAATAGCATAGAATGTGTAAACATTCTTAGTCGTCCTGAGTCGGCACCAAGCATGGGATCCTGAGTCGGCATCCCTTTTTACCCCACTATTTTAGACAAAAACTATTATTGTGCCGACTTAGGACCACTTTCCCCTGACTAAACTTTTGTTTCATTACAACCCATCCTCCCCATCAGAAAAAATCAGGATCAAAGTAAAATTAAATTAAATGGAGGGGATGGGTTATAATGATAAAATATTTAATTTAATTTAATTTAAATAATTTATTGAAAATGAAGGATCAATGACACCATGTCTTCAGTATGTCATTTTTCACTAATAAAGATTGTTATATTGAAATGATGAAAATGAGCAAAAATGTGTTGAGTGATGGGAAATTTTATTTGGAATTTTATGGCTCAGTAAATTTAAATAACGCAAACGCGAATGAACAGAACCATGTTATTTAAAGGAAACAAATTCACAAATCTCTGGTGCATGATTCGAATAATTTCTCGAGTGCAAAATAAACGTGAGCTCGAATCTGAAAACGAGATTATTCGTATTGGGCGATTAAAATGGTCATTATCATGCAGGCGAAATGTTAAAATAAAAGCTATTGGGAATTATTTATGCCCATTTGAAATTAAACGGCTAAATCCAGATAATACTGAACAGTAAAGTCTCGATCGTTTTAAATTTGACTGATCATTATCATGTCTTTATTAGAATAATTAAATTTTTTTAGTCTCTGTAGTAGCAGAGTTCACAGCTGAAAATTCGTTTGAAACGTTGGTAATAGGATGATTTTTCACAATAACACGAAATGTTCCGAAATGTTCCGAAAAAATCGGTTGAGTCTTGAACCAAACTTTTATTTTTGTAAGCTGTACAGATTTGTTTTTAGATCAAAATAGCTTATTTTGAGCATAAAAGTGGAATTTTCAGCAAAGAAAAACTTTTGAGCCAGTAAAGAAAAAATAATCAAGAAAATCGTTGAATTTTCCATCCAAAAGACGAATTTTTACAATAGAAAAAATATCATTTTTATCTCAAGAGTTTAATTTACTAACAAAGTAGTTGAATTTTTAACTCAAAAAAAAGAATTTTTGACCATAAAAGAATTATTTTATACCAAAAAAGATCAATGCTAGAGACATAAAAAAAAATGTTTAAATTTTCAGTTTAAAAAAGTTTATATCCAACCAAGAAGTTAAAAAAATAGTTAATTCTTTAAATAAAATATAATAAATTCAAACCAAACAGATGAATTTTTGTAATCAAAGGTAAAAAGCCAATCAATAAAATTTTCAAGTAAAAAACAGATCAATTCTAACCAATTCAATTTTTAAAAAATTAGCTGTCAAAAAGATGTCATTTCTATCAAAAGGTCAATTTTTAATCCAACAATATGTATATTTTTTTAATAAAATATTAGAACTCTCACCTCATACAGACCAGTCTTCAACAAAAAAATAAATAAACAAAATAAACAAAAAAATTTGACTTTTTCCAAGTAGTTAAATTTACTATCAACACAAACAAATTAAAATTTAACCAAAGGATTTTATTTTAAACAAAAAAGGTCTAATCTTTTACCAACAGAAATGTACTTTTGAGCCCGAAAAAAATTTTTTTAGTAAATAGTTGAACTACAAATCCGGAAAATGTGAATTTGTAACAAAATGTTAATTTTCTACCAAACAGTTCAATTTTTCGAATAGTTGAATATTCAACAAAATAGTTGAACCCTTCGCTCAAAAAGATTAGTTTTTAAACAAAGAATTTTTTTATTATATAATATTGGAACATCTTTAAATAATGTTTCTTTATGAAACATAGGCAATTTTTATATTTTTATTTTTTTAAATAATTTTATACAAAAATTGTAAGCCTAATTTAAAAATAATATAAACAAAAAATGTATGAAACAAATGCATATATAATGCATTTGTCGAAAGCAAACTTAGTTTTTTTTCAATGACAACTGTTTTAATTAGGAACTACATGATAATTTAAGAAAAAAATCATAATTCACTGATCAATGTTATGACTGTTTGAAACAATTTTAATAAAAAATACATTATTATTATTATTTAATTAAGTATAAGTGTTAATAAAATTATCATTAAGTTCCCAATTAAAAAGACTGGCATAAAAAACTTTTATCTCGATATATGCCTAAATAATTTATTTGTTTATTTAAATTGTTAAAATAATCCAAAAATTGATCAATGAATTATGAATTTTTTCTAAACTTATCGTGAAGTTACCAATTAAAAAAGTTCTCTTGAAAAAAACAAATTTTTTTTAAAAAGTGCCTTATCTATGCATTTGTTTATTAAATTTGTTTAAAAAAATTAGAAGATTAACCATATAGCTGCTTTGTGCGCATTTTTTTATAAAATGCGTTTAGAATAATGGCATTTCTCATGAAATAACATTATATTTACATAACTATCCCTAGATTTTTATTTCTATAAATAATATTATATAGAAGTTGTAAGCTAAATTTAAAAATACGATAAACAAATAAATCTATTAAACAAATTCATATATAATGCATTTGTCGAAAGAAATTTTTTTTTTAATGACAACTTTTTAAATTAGGAACTTCATGATAATTTAAGAAAAAAATCATAATTTACTGATCAATGTTATGACTGTTTGAAACAATTTTGATAAACAAATGCATTATTCAATTAAGTATGAGTATTAATGAAATTATCATTAAGTTCCCAATTAAAAAGACTGACATAAAAAACTTTTATCTCGATATATGCCTGAATAATTTATTTGTTTATTTAAATTGTTTAAATAATCATAAAATTTATCACTAAAGTATGATTTTTTTCTAAAATTATCGTAAAGTTCCCAATTAAAAAATTTGTTATAAAAAAACAAATTTTTCTTTCAAATAGTTCCTAATTTTAAAAAATGATATTGAAAATTACTTATTTTTGTGTCCGAAAATGG
The DNA here is from genome assembly GCA_010014905.2 of Druon quercuslanigerum. Classification (NCBI taxonomy): domain Eukaryota; kingdom Metazoa; phylum Arthropoda; class Insecta; order Hymenoptera; family Cynipidae; genus Druon; species Druon quercuslanigerum. The sequence goes on along the minus strand of JAAAKG020145644.1, from coordinate 3,769 downwards.
CGCATTAGTTTATAACATTTGTTTAGAACAATATAATTTCTCATGAAATAAAAATAACAGAACTATCCCTAGAAAAACTAACAAAGTACGTTAAATCAAAAAAAGTAACTGAAATTCTTAAAAATTGCTCAAACCGTGCATTTGTTTATAAAATTTATTTAGAACAATTAAATAATTATTATTAAATTGCAGCACTTTTTTAAAAAAAAAGTACCTCAAACACTCAAAAATTGCTCAAAATGCGCATTTGTTTATAAAATTTGTTTATAAGAATAAGAAATATATTCTCAACAAAATATTTAAATTTCATGTTGTATCAAATTTTAAATTTATTTAATCGCTAGAATGGCTACGAATATCCCCAAAAAATGTATCATTGATAATATTCAGTAGAATATAACAACTTAAATGTTTATAAACAATTTAGATAAACAAATTCTAAATCTTGGCTGATTCAGTTGGAAAAAGTCAGGTTTCAATCGCAATAGATTGAGAATAAATCATAAACATGCATACAAATTGAAAATTATTTATATTTTTTGTTTATAATTATTCAGATTGTTACATTCTACCAAATATTATGGAAGATATATTACTTTCAGGAACATCTGTACACATTTTGGCCATCAAAGAAAATTTAAATTTGACAAAACCTTAAATTTAAATATTTTGTCACAAGAATTGTTAAAACAGTGGGTATTGTTAACTTTACTATTAGTTTTGTGACCCTCATTCAATCGACAATTACCTTAAAACATTCCCAGTGCAAAAAAAATTCTATGCGAAAGGGACAAATTTTGAATTTTTTTATCTAATTTCTTTATAAACATTTGAATGATAATATTTTATCAAATATTATTAAATATTTATTATTTTAAGCAATACCTGAAGTCGTTCTGGCGATTGAAGAAAATTTTAACATAAAAAAATCTCAAATTTTAATATTTCGCCACAAGAAATGTTTATAAGAATAATTATTAAAAAATTTTTAATTAATTTTTTAACTAAATTTCATTTCTAAATTATTATTAAGCGCTTTTAGCAAGAAATAAATTTTTATTGTTCGTAAGCCTATTTGTCAATTTGTTCATAAAATTTGTTTATAACAAATAAATGGAATATTAAACAAATGACGAAAAAGATGGCCAGTTTTTCTATTTGACGTTTCCGGTGCTCGTCAATAACAGGAAATGCTTGAAACCGCCTAACTTGCATAGAATAACATTAGTTAAAGATGGTCCAATATTTTACAATAAACAATAAAATTTGTTGTAAACAAATTATTTTTTGAAAAAATGTTTTCTACGATCTTCCATAATTCTAAATTTTTCAAGTTATATTGCAATGAATTTGAATGGAAACAGTATCATATTAAAAATATGTTTTCTTAAAATTATAATTGTTTATATTATAAACAAATTTAATAAACAAATGCTGTAATCAGGCATTTTTCAACAGAATAATTCGTTTTTTTCTATGTAATTTTTTGTAAAAATTAGAACTTTATGATAATTTGAGCAAAATTCATAATTTGTTGATTAATCTTATGATTTTTTAAAACAAATTCAATAAACAAAAGCATTATTCGGGCATTATTTGGAAGAAAAATTCGGGTTTTTCAATGCCAGTCTTTTCAGTTGGCAACTTCATGACAACTTCAGCAAAATACGTTATTTGTTGATAAATTTTTTAATTTTTAAAACAAAATTAATAAACAAATGCATTATTCGGGCATATGTCGATGGAAAAATTATTTTTTTTCGATGTCAGTCTTTTTAATTGGGAACTTAATTAAAATTTTTTTACCAATCATACTTAGTTAATAAATTCTATAATATTTCAAACAAATTTAACAAACATATGCATTATTTGTTTTTTTTTTTTAATCTCAGTCCTTCCAGTATAAGTTTCTCATCACTTGCTTTCTTTTAATGAGGAAGTTCCCAATTAAAAAGACTGCCATTAAAAAAAACGAATTTTTCTGTTCACAAATGCCCGAATAATGCATTAGTTTGTTAAATTTGTTTTAAAAATCATAAAATTTATCAAATCATAATGACCATTGCTTAATTTATTATGAAGATCCCAATTAGAATTCTGAAATCGAAAAAAAAAGAATTATCCTTTGACAGATTCCATAATAATGAATTTGTTTATTAAATTTGTTTTAAAAAGTCATAAAAATGAACAAAGAGTTATGAATTTCGCTAAAGCTCATTCCTAATTTAAAAAGTTGAAATAGAAAAAAAAAGGATTTTTTCTGTCGACAAATGCCTGATTAATTCATTTGTATATTAAATTTGTTTTAAAAAATCATAAAATTAATCAAAAAATTATGAGTTTTACTGTATTTATCATTAACTTCCTTATTATAAATGTTGCTGAAATTGTCATAAAGTCCCAACTGAAAAGACTGGCATTGAAAAAATCGAATTCTTCTGCCGACCAAAGATCGAATAATGTATTTGTTTATTGAAATTGTTTAAAAAATCATAATATTTATCAAAAAATTATGAATTTTCCTAAAGCTAATTTATAATTTAAAAAGTTGAAATAGAAAAAGAAGTTTTTCTGTTGTTTTTTTTCTGTCGAGAAATGCCTAAATAATGCATTTGTTTATTAAATTTGTTTAAAAAATCAATAACTTGATTTAAAAAATTATTAATTTTTCTCCATTTATCATTAACTTGCTAATTTAAAAAGTTTACACAGCAAAAAGCGAATGTTTTTTGAAGATAAATGCCTCATTAATGCATTTGTTCATTAAGTTTGTTTAAAGAAATCATAAAAGTTTTCAACTATTGGCATTGAAAAAAACGAATTTTTCTGCCGACCAAAGATCGAATAATGTATTTGTTTATTGAAATTGTTTAAAAAAACATCATAATATTTATCAAAAATTTATAAATTTAGTTGACATAAGAAAAAACGAATTTTTCTGTAGACAAATATCTGATTAATGCATTTGTTTATTAAATTTGTTTACAAAAATCATAAAATTGATTTAAAAAATTATGAATATTACTAAAATTATTATTAACTTCCTAATTAAAAAGTTGAAACAGAAAAACACGAATGTTTCTGTAGATAAATGCCTGAATAATGAATTTGTTTATTAAGTTTGTTTAAAAAAATCATAAAATTTTTTTAACTTATTATGAATGTTGCTGAAATTGTCATAAAGTTCTCAACTGAAAAGACTAGCATTGAAAAAACCGAATTTTTCTGCCGACAAATGACCGAATAATGTATTTTTTTATTAAAATTGTTAAAAAAAACATTATATTATTTATCAAAAATTCATGAATTTAGCTAAAGCTATTTCATATTAAAAAAGTTAACATAAAAAAACGAATTTTTCTGTAGACAAATATATGATTAATGCATTTGTTTATTAAATTTGGTTACAAAAATCATAAAATTAATTTAAAAAATTATGAATTTTACTAAAAGTATTATTAACTTCCTAATTAAAAAGTTGAAACAGAAATAAGCGATTGTTTCTGTAAAAAAATGCCTGATTAATGCATTTCTTTATTGAGTTTTTTCAAAGAAATCATAAAATTGTTCAACTTATTATACAGCACCACAAAAATAAAGTGGTCTGTCCCAGAAGCGAGACCAGTGTACCCTTATGTTTTTAGGGTCGCTGAAACCGAATATGACCTCAGAATTGCTTCATCAGGTCAGGATTTTTTCTACCCTCAAAATAAGTGCTCAAATTTACTGAATTTAAGGTAATCCACTAAAAAAATTGTTTTTTTCCCCA
>JAAAKG020145643.1:0-10845 GCA_010014905.2 Druon quercuslanigerum | reverse complement strand
AAGTAAACATGAGAAAAGTATACTAGTTTGATTGTAGAATATTGAAACTGACCTAAAATCACAAGTTTGATCACACGCGGCAAGAGCGAATACTGTAATACAAAAAATACTGGGCCATCTGACGATAACTAATGCAGTGACGATAACCAGTGCATCTACCTTACGCTCCTTACATGTTTTTTCGGTAGTCTCAGATGTGTGTGTGGGGGGGGGGGGGACAGTTGATCTTAGATAAATTTTAATTGAATCAAATTACAGTTTAAGTTTTTTTTACTATCTACGTTACATCTTATACTTATCCTTATCCCCTAGAATTCAGTTTCTATTTGTCCAACTGTTGCCTAATACATCTCTGCACTTACTTTATTTCCTAAACTAAATCTTGCTATCCTCCTCCATCTAATCTTCTCCGAAAACCTTTACCTCAATATCTTAGGAATCCCCTTCTGTTTATCTCTTCTTGACATCTGTTGCAACTTAACTCACATCCAATATCTTCTCCAATCTTTCTTCCATCTATAATCCCCACTCTATTTTGAGTTGCACTCTACCTAAAATTACACATTTTTCTCTGTATAAAATTTGTCTTCGTATTATAATTATATAATAATTTCTCTATTTCTTTTTCCTCTTTCAACATTTATTTCTTGACAGCTTTTTTGTCCTACATGTCGTATCCCTCATTGTTTTATTTTAACCATTTTTTCCTCGAATATCCATGTGCTCCTGATGCTTCATCTATGTTTCTTTACTTTTATTTTTTTTATTTATTAGGTCTTTATTTATCTTCCCGCGATTCCTCTTTTATAATATATTTTGTTCATCTTTATTCCATTATGCCCCCTTCGTACGTATGTCATTAGCCGTTTTTTACATTGTAATTTCATTTTGTCCCCTTTTCTATGCTATAATGAACTTTTTATTAAAATGAATTTTTTATTATTCCCATTCTTTTTTACATTTTGCCTCGCTGTTATGACATTATTATCTGATGAAAATTTCGGACAAAAATTAATTCTGAACTAATCCGAATCATTCCTAAATCTGTATCTGATCCAATTAGAATAAACCCGAAGAAGATTTGTGATGCTTTTTTAATCCGTTCACCATCACTAAGCTTAATCCGTTTCTAAATTTTAATTCTTTTCATTTCATGCGTGCAATCCGAAAGAACCGAACTCGGATTCCTTTGGATTCAATCGGATTGAAAAGTATTAAGGTATGAGTTTTGAATTGAAAACATGCTTTATATTGGATCAGATATAGACTTGAAAACGTTCAAAATATGTAGGATTAGTTTGGAATTAATTCCCATCCAACAATTTTGGAAGAGTAGCTCTTATGACATTTTTTCTCAGCTTTATGGCAATAGGTCTCATTCTACTACGACTTTATCAGAAAATTGGATGCGTCCACTAATTAGGTAAGGCCTTTTTTAGTGTGTGGGGGGGGGGGGGGGGTGAAAATCTAAGAACCCTTACTGGGCGGGAATTCAGAACATTTTTTATATAAGTTTCCCATTTCTAATTTTGGGTGTAAAATATGCTAATTGAGTCGCCGGATGCAAAAACCAGCTCGACGCTCAACACGCGTAAAAGGATTGTCCGCGCGTCTCAAAAATATAAAATTTTAAAAACCGAAAAATCAATTTTTAAAAATAGTACATTTATAGAAACGTTTATATATTTATAGTACTTCTTCCAAATACTGTAGCGATGCCTAGGCATTCATAAAAAAGTTTAAAATTGCTCATTGTTATATATGACGTCAAACAACTTTCTGTCAGTGATTTGTTAAAAAATGTTAAGTGAAGTTTTTTGGAAAACCGCGCGAGAAGGCTGCCTGACGTAGCAGTCCTCGCGACACATTAGTTAACAGCGCGATCAGACTTCGAGTACTTTTTTCAAATAGGAATATCTCAGTCAATTTCAAACGAATCGATATGAGATAATCCAAAAAACTTCATTCAACATTTTTGAACAGATCACTCACTGAAAGTTGTTTGAAACTCGAAGTTGCCTAGATACATTTTACCGGCGAAACCAAGAAACCACAAGTATCGACTTACCTCATTTTGAAATTAAATATTATCAAACAATAAGTGATTTTAAACTCTCTAATGAAATGTCAGGTATCAATATAGTATTGTTAATAAGACCTATATATATGAATTCATTTCAATAATATTTAGCCGAGTTAGAATGATTTCAGTTTGAAAACTTATTTAAATCAGAGAGAAACTTTTATTTGATATTTCGCTTTTATTATTAAAAGTAAACTTTTGAAAAAAAAATCTAATAGGAAAAAGTTTTATTTTCTTATTCTCTACAGTTCTACATTTTTTAAATTGATTTTTTGATTTTGAAAATTTTCTATTTTTGAGACGTGCGGAAAATACTTATACGCGTGTTCGAGCGTCGAGCGTCGAGCTGGTTTTTGCACCCGGCGCACAAAAAAAAAGCACTTTTTTGGGACAAAAATCAACCGACTCCTCAATTTTCAATGGATCAGAGCTTTTTTTTTAAATACTCATGAAGAACCGTACTTTAACTTAGAGGTGCACTTTTTTTGAATTTGTTATTCAATAATTTGTTATTTAACTTAAAATTTGCAATTGGTTATATTTGCGATATTTACTTAGCCCCATGCATCGATATTTCTTCACAAAGGTGTAGAATTAGTAAAGTTACTTTTTTTGAATAAAAATGCAATTTGTAGATAAATATACTGCATTTTGTTAATTGTTATAAACAAATTATGAAATATAAATGTTAACTGCTGCATTTTCGGATTTCGAATGTGTTACTTACATAAATTTTGTTATGAAAATGTGAAGAATCAATTTTTAATTACCAACAAGCACCAAATAACAATTATAGATAATAGTTTAAACAATTTTTATGAACAAATTCACTTATTTGGCATATCTATGCTTCGAAAATTTTTCTTTTCTGTGGAATCATTTATTTTCATGTGAAGAACAAGAATAGTATACATTAGAGTTCCATGAAACAATGGAATACGTTTTTATATCAATATAGCCAATTGTAGTGACACTAAAATAAGTAAATTTGATTGTATGATTTGTTTATAACAATGATAAATGTTGTTGGATGAAAGTCAGTTGTGCACAAAATTCTATTCTTTAGATGAAAAGAAATGATTCCGCATAAAAGACAAATTTTCTATGCATATAAATGCAAAATAAGTGAATTTGCTTATAAAAACTGTTTATAACAATGAAAAATGTTGTTTCATGGAACTTTAATGTGTAATATTCTTGTCCTTCAGATGAAAATAAATGATTCCACAGAAAAGAAAATTTTTCGAAGCATAGATATGCCAAATAAGTGAATTTGTTCATAAAAATTGTTTAAAATATTATCTATAATTGTTATTTAGTGCTTGCTTGCAATTAAAAATTGATTCTTTACATTTTTATAACAAAATTTATGTAAGTAATACATTCGAAATCCGAAAATGCAGCAGCTAACAGTTATATCTATTAATTTGTTTATAACAATTAACAAAATGCCGGATATTTATCTACAAGTTACATTTTTATTTAAAAAAAGTAACTTTCCTAATTCTACACCTTTGTGAAGAAATATCGATAAATGGGGCTAAGTAAATGTCGCAAATATACCCAATTGAAAATTTTAAGTTAAGTAACAAATTCAAAAAACGTGCACCTCTACGTTAAAGTACAGTTCTTCATGGGTATTTAAAAAAAAAGCTCTGATACGTTGAAAATTGAGGAGTCGGCTGATTTTTGTCCATAAAAAGTGTTTTTTTCCCACTGTGCGGCGGCGCAATTGATACCAGTTTTGGCTGCTAAAATTAATTGTTATACTACCATCTAAAATCACATCATTATTTGTTATACTTCTTTTATATTGTATAATATTTCATATTGCATATATGACGTCCAATAAATGTAGAGTCGAGGTGTTAACCATTCTGGAAATTTGGAATTCCTGTAAATTCCTTACAATTTTTAAAATCATGTGAAATCCCGTTAAATCTTTTAAAATCATACAAAAACCTCTGAAATTCGTGGATATACATTCGAATCTTTTGAAATCTCTGAACATTCTTTGAAGTCTTATGAAATCATCGAAACTGCTCCAAATCTTTTAGAGTCCGTTAGAATTCTTTAAAATCCTTTGAATTTTTTTAAATCGTTTGATATCCCGTAAAATTTTTTTAAATCTTTCGAAATCCCTACAAAAATATTGAGATCCCTGGAAATACCTTCAACTCCTCTCAAAACTTATAATCCCACAAAATTCTTTTAAATTCCAGGAAATCATTTGAATCGCTTATAATCTTTAAAATCCCCTAAAATCGGTTAAAATCCCTGAAATTCAATGATTTATTTTAAAATGCTACGAGATCCCTTCAAACCTTTGAAATACTTTTAAAATTAATTGAAACCTTTCTAATCCGCGGGCATATTTCCAAATCTCTTTAAATCACTTAAACTCTTTAAAAGGCTATAAAAAATTAGGAAATACTTTTAAATTCCGTTCAATCTTTCCAATCTTAAAATCCTTCAATATATATATTTACGGAATTTAACGAACCTTCATACATTTTTTGGGGATTTCGTGGGATTTAAAGGGCTTTCACAAGATTTTATAAGATTGCAAAAACTTAGGGTATTACAAATGATTTTTTATTATTACAATGTTTAGTATTGCAATGATCACGTTCTAAAGGATTTTAATTCGATTCTTAAAATTCGGAGGGATTTAAAAGAATTTCACGAGATTATGAAAAAAATTGCAGTGTTCAAAAGAGTTTAACGTATTTTAGGATATATATATACAGAAGTTACAAGTTTAAAAATATCCTGACTAATTCATGTACGTTCCCTTATGCTTTTCTCCTTTTGCTATTTTACAAAAAAAAAAAACATGAAAAGCCAAAATAAAACTTAAATGTAATGTCTGAATGAGAACAAACATAACATTTTTAAATAGTCAAACTCAAATTCGCAACAAAATTTAAAATGTTGAAACATTTCAGAGCAATATTCCATTTTAATATATGATCAACCCAAGTATTTTGAAAATTACTGCAGGGCTCGAAAAGCGTAGTTACGTCACTGGTTCAGGTTCGTAGACACAAATAACGTTTGTGTGGAAAAATCGATATCTTACTTCATTGTCACAAATATTCATTTCAAGTTCTAATTAGCAATAAAATCATTTATAATTTTATACAGCACTTTTCTCTATGATATGAATAAAAATGCAATCAAATTAATCGCTTGCTTCGAAATTCAAAACAAAATCTTTGACATCCAAGCACAGCATTTTTAAAATTTACCCACGGCCCTGAGGACTAATCTTCTATACAGGGTTGAGCAATTTCGTTCAAAGCAAAGTTTAAAAATTAAATATATCCGTTTAGCATACATATTATGAGCAGAAAAGTTACAAAATTTATTTTATTTATTAAAATATATAAAAATATCGTGTTATCTATAGAATAAAGGTGTAAAAATATCGTGAGAAACATTGTTTCGTACCCATCACTGTTTGGAAAAGTAACAAAGTCAGTGACGTCTGTGACTCCGTGTGAAATGCAGTGCATAATGTTACACATTTTTAAAATTCCATAATGTCGTACTTATTAAGAAATACTAAGTAAAATTGGAAAACCATATTGTAAATTATTATTGTATTTTCTAGTGTATACAAGTTCTTTTTTCCTTTTCTAAAATCAAATATGAAATGCAGCTAACAACGCAGCTGTATTTTGGTGCATCGTCGCTTGTTCAAAATAAATCCCCGTCACACTCCTCAGCATTTTGACAGATTTGATTAGAAAAGGTGCTTACCTGACTTCACCCTGCGGAGGCTGGAAAAGCGCATGGAACGCTCATTTTCATGAGGCCTTTGAGGTTATACGTAGAATTTCAGTTTGAACAGTCTAAATTCCACACCGCCCGCGAAAGCATCAGGTAGATCCCGTTTCTTATTTCAACATTTTTCAATGTATTGCAGTTCTAGAACAATTTTTTATATTTTTAAATTGACGTAATGTCCCAAATTGACAGTGAATTCTTCCCCGGTCAATCTCATGACATAACATTGGAAAATTTTAACTTCAAAGTTCGGTTATAAATTGAAAAAACGCGGCTGTAAAAATCAATTTAAAAATAAGTAGGTATACAACTATTTACAAGAGATTTTGCATTTTAGTAATTAAATAAATACTTAAAATATACTCATGCAATTTTTTTCAATTATTAAAAAATCCCCGAGAAAATTTTCGTCTTATTTTTGGACCGGATTTACACAAAATCTTCGCGAACTTTCAAATTCTTCGAGAAAATCCGCGAAACTCATGGATTTCCTGGATGAATTTAAAATTCTTCACTGATTTCCTCTTGTAAAATGTGACCCTTTTTTGAAATAATTTTCAATTTATACTTCCATGTAATTGTTGTGTTTTTTCAATTTCAGTACAAAAAGTAAAATAATTATAGTCTTTCAGGTGCAATTTGATTGCAAAAAAAATTACATCTAGCACAAAAATATGGGACAATTAGGATATGTGAATAAAAATTTGACAAAAATGGATAAGCCAAGCATAGAAATATTAAACGATGATTGTCTGTTACTTATATTTGATTACTTGCCGTTAAAAGACAAGATGAAAATTGAAGCAGGTATGTAAATATTAAAATTTTATGATATATAATATTAACATGTAAAGTATCGTTCAAAATTTTGAGTTGAACTGTTTTCGCTTAAATGTGTACGAAAGTTATTTAAACTGTGCAATATGTTTTCAATTTAAAATTGATTTTAAATTATTCACATAAATTTTCAACATTTTTAATATCGTACAGTTCAAAATTAAACAGTTTTCTCTTTAAAAGTCTGAATTTAAAATGGTTCAATTTCCAAGATTTAACATTAAAATTAATTCAGTTCAAAAGTGCATGTATGGATTAAAAATTGTCCCAATTTTTCAACTATGAATACGTAAATTTCAAATCATTCAATTTTGAAAGTTTCTCATTTTAATTTTTGAACTATTAAGTATGAAAGTTTTAATCGATCCTGAAATTGTTTTATTTCATTCGTTTATTCAGTTTAAAAGTTTCTCGATCGAATGATTCATGATAATAATTTATTTGAATGATTATTATTATTTATTACAATTTAAAATATTTTGTCATTTAGAAGTGTGTTTTTTTTATAAATTTAAATTGTTTTATCTCAATACGCTTTCAACCAATAACTTTATACTTTTTTCTGCACTTGAAGAAAACTGAAATATACTGAAATTTCCTCAAATTAGAAAACTTCAGAAAAAAAGTTTCAGGTCAAAATTAGTTATTGATCAATATTTATTCATAGTTTTATGTTTTGCTTCCTCTCTGATTAAAAGTTGTAGGGCTTATTTTATTCTTTGAAAAATTCTTTCAAAATCCCTTTTATATGTTTTTATTTACAAATTTTACTTATAAATTATACTGTTGTTATCCTTAGAAACAATATTCTTCTTAAATACAATTTTTAAATTAAAAAATACCAAAGATATCTGTAGAGAATCTTCCAAGGAATAAAATCTTTCATACAATCTTAGAATTAAATAAGAATTGCAACTTTGACTTGAAAAGAAAAAAAAACAACGGAAAACCCGAGATAAATATTCGTATATGTAACATTTTTAACCTGAAGTATTTTTGTCCTAAGTTCAATTTTAGTTTCATCACAGAATTAGTTGTAATTTAAAATGGGAACATTTTCCTTAATTTTATCAATCATTTTTAAAAATTTTCATTTTTGAAACCAGAGATAACTCAAAATTTATTTGATCGTGGAATAAAGAAAAGGTTGCTTTTATATAATTTTTTGTAATTCAAAGTCAATACAAACTATTTTCATGTCAACCTTCTTCATATATTATAATAATAGATTAAAAATACATTTCCCAGAATATATATTACAGATTACATTGTCAAATAGACGAGAAAATTACGTTAAAAAAACTTTAAAAAAATAACGAAAATGTCCATTTTTAAAGATTCTATTATTATTATGACTATTATTATTATTAAGTTATTACTATGCAATAGAGTGGGTTATAAAGAAGTATAAAAAGTTTCAGAAAAGTCTTCTCAATTTTTTGCGGATTTTATTATTTCATTTTCTAAGAGATAATTGGTATTTAATTCACCTCTTTCAGAAAAAATTTTTAAAATTGGGTTAAATAGTAGAAGATTTTTTTCGGGTCCTTGAAAACTTTCAAGTAATAAAAATGTACATACTCGAGAAAAATTCGCCAAAACCCAGGAATTAAAATTGGAAATACAGCGAATTTGTGAAATTCTGATTTTGGTATTTAATGTTTATAAATTATTGCTAAAAATTGTTTGCGCATAAGCGGGCTTTTTTAGCAGAGAAATACACTAGAAAGTTATATTAAATACCAAATTCCCAATTTAAAAAATGTGTGATATATTTCCAGTTTCAATGGTTGGGTTTTAGAGACTTTTTTCCTAGTTCATTTTTGTCACTGAACATTTTTAAAGTGAAAGTTTTAATTCCTATTAGAACTGCGAATAAATAATATGATTTTAATTTGGATAATTCTTAAAAAATTGGTAAAAAAGGGAAATCAATGCATGGTAATCATGCGTGTGTATAAATAACGTGTATAAAGTTGGGTATGCGCACAAGGTTTAAAGAAACTCATTTCTTATCCAAAAATGTATTTAAAGCAAGAATCTAGTTTTTACTGAACATTTAAAACTTTTCAATTTTTTTCGATAATTTAAACATGTGCATTTTGACGTTCTTCAATTTGTACATCGACAATCTTGATCATAAATTGTTTAAAAATCTATGTATATTGTTAAAGAATACAGAAAAAATAATCAAAATTATTACTTGCAGTCTGCAAAAGATGGCAACGCCTCAGTTCGTCAATTTGGTGGAATTACAAAATTCTTGTCTCAAATCACGTAGTCGGAGATTATCCCTCAGGAATGAGTCAATCAATCGACTACAACACTTTCAGGCAGATATCGAAAAATTGTGCTCGACATATAACAACTGTTGATTTGAGTGTTATAATACCTCATGATCGTGATCGTCTATTAAGTATATCAGACCTGCGTTCCATTTTTGAACAGTGTCCCAACATACAATCTCTGCACATAATACAGTGTTTTGAAGATATTCAACTGAAGGACATCAGAGTAATCGATTATCTGAAACCTTTTTGGAAACAGTTGACGAAGTTTGGCTATTTTTATAGTTACAATGTAATCCCCAATGAAGATTTATTCGAAATACTGACAGAAATGACAAAACTAAAACATTTTTATATTGATACTGCCTTCGACGAGAAATTTTTAAAATATCTATCAAAAGATATTGAAGAACTCATTATGGAAAATGGCGGGAGGATTTGCTTAAAAACCGTTTGTGAGGCAAGTCTTTTGTCATTCTTATTGACATATTTTACGTTATATTTGAAGAAAACAAGTCAAGGATGTAGCCAAATTTCCAGTTGGGCAGGTTGTCCATATGCGAGTTACAGAATCGTTTCCGCTAGAAAAAGGTTGCTTTTGAAAATTTTAACCGATAAAGAATTTACCAATTTTATGGCAAATGTTTTTTTTACAAAGTTAGAAGTATTTAAACTTTTAAAAGTGGTGACGCCGCTTATCAAGAGTTTTTAAATTTTGTTGCAGCAAATTTAAATGTCTAGATTAGTTTACATACTGCAAGCAGGGACTTGAACGGAATTAAGGTGCATTTTCTGACATTTGCCAATTATTTCTATAAATTCAATATGATTAATTTGAAAAGTATACAAAGTATGAAAAATTACTAAAAACGAAAGTTTCCTTGCATTTATTTTCGTTATTTTTCATATAAAATATAATTATCATATAATTTTAAAATTATGTCTTCGTAGCTTCATTATCGTTTAGAACACTTTTCAGACGGAGCTTACTTTTTAGCCAAATTATTTTAAATTAATCGAAATAATTGGAAATATAAAAAATTCTCTTTAATTTTTTTCGAATCCCTGACAACACTTGAACAAAAAAATCGATAAAGAGAATTTTTCATATTTCCAATTATTTCGATTAATTTAAAATAATTTGGCTGAAAAGTAAGCTTCGTCTGAAAAGTGTTCTAAACGATAATGAAGCTACGAAGACATAATTTAAAAATTATGTGAAAATTATATTTTATATGGAAAATAACGAAAGTAAACGCAAGGAGACTTTTATTTTTAGTAATTTTTCATAGTTTGTATACTTTTCAAATTAATCATATTGAATTTACAGAAATAATTGACAAATGTCAGAAAATGCCCTTTAATTCCGTTCATGTCCCTGCTTGAATTATGTAAACTAATCTAGATAATCAAATTTGCTGCAACAAAATTCAAAAACTTAAATTATTTACAAAATGATGGTGGTTGTTCTGATCAAACACAATTTTCTCAAAAACTCCAGCGTTTTTTTTCTCAGGTTTTATTTTTAAATTGGTTCTAATATTATGAATATATCACATCCGAGTTTACTTTGTGCCCGCACCTTGGAAAGGAGAAATATATATTTTTTTCTTTTGAAAAATGAAAATTCACAGTTTTTGCAGACAAAAAGAGCTATGAAAAAATTTTCAGAAATGTATTCCCTGTAAAAAGTTCTACAAAAAAGTTCTACGAAAAAGTTCATCAGCACTTTTTTTTAGTGTTGTGTTATGATTTAAATATTCTCTCAAATATGAGTGAATTTAATTTTCTGCTGGCACAAATAATCAAGAAGGGTGTAAATCAACCGGAAGAACACATTTATTT
>JAAAKG020145642.1:0-10845 GCA_010014905.2 Druon quercuslanigerum | reverse complement strand
AAATGATAATAATAATTTAAAGTTTTCAAAGTTTATCAGTTTTTTTAATTTGTCGATGACCATGGCCTCCTTGTGTGATAGTTGAAATATATAATGGACTAGTGACATTTCTTTGTATTTTTGCATTCCTTTCTCGCATTTTAAGGAAGCTTCCTGCCTGATATTGACTAATGACTAAAAATGACTGAGACGACGGATTTTGACATATCGAGTGTCAGAAACGACAGTGTCGCGACGAAGTGAGGCAGAACCGAGGGCAGAACGGAAGAGAATGCCTGGTGTGTAGTCTTCACTGCGCAGTGTGCTGTAGGATTTAGATTTTAGGAAGACAGGACGGACAGGCAGTGATTGATGTGCATGCAAAGAACGATGCTGTGTAAACATATTACCATCCGACGCTTGACTTTGGCCCTTTGTGAAGACGCTTAGCGTCCTTAATGACGAGCGCATGAGACTCATAACTAGAACTATATGTATATGCATACTGCGCTGTATGTACTATACAAAGTAGTCAGAGAAATGTACACATCTCAGGAAGAACTCAGCAAGGGACTTGTCAAATTATGTATGTCAGGAACGACGTGATAAATCATTACAAGTAGTCATACACGAGAAATTTGTTTTTTATATTTATACCTAAAACCTGGTTCATTATTAAAATTTAATTTTGAGAATAGGTATAATGAAAGTCCTATAACACAGATTTTGTATGGGTAATTACCATGTTAACTTTATTGTATGTCCTTTTGTTTCTATGCGAAAAAAATTGAACTGTACCCGTTTGAAAAATGTCCTTAATTAGGGGTGTGAAAAAAACTCCAAACTCGATGAACTAACGATTCGAGCTGAGCTCGAGCTTTCCGAAGAGCTCTAAATTTTCAAGTAATAAAACAACAAACGCGTCCTTGAAAAGCTCTAGGATGCTCGAAGTTTTCAATTGTCCGGAAGCAACATTATGTTAACAAGATTTTCATTAAACAAATCACTAAGGGGTTCTTCACGTTTTTGAGCATAAATTTGGAATCAAACTTTAAAAACTCGATAGTTTCTATCCAAATGAAGCAAATTATTAAAAACTTAAATAATTTTGTACATCTCAATGAGCTTAAGGACTAGAAAATTATCCATTTTGTCAAACCCTCGAAATCAGTGATTCACCGTTCACTTTTTCGCCTGTAACGAGACATGGTGAAATTTCGAGTGTGCAAAGTATATCAAGAATGGCCGAAAGTGCGACTGTTTTGTTTAGGGGAAGTGGGTCTAAAACTGCCAGCTCAGAATCGAAAAAAAGATTACTTTTAAACATTAAATATTATGTAACAAGAAATTATGTTACAGATAATACTTTTATATATTCTAAACATTGAAAACAATAAAAGTAATAATTAAATCATTAAAATAAGTATACAATGTCGAGAAAAAATGGCCAGATTTTTGGTACTTTTTGCATCAGAAATATAATATTATAACAGCATTTTATATAAGCAAACGTAATGATTTTGAATTTTCACTCTTCCTTTTGTATTTCGTCACTTATAAAAATACATCAAGATTTAAAATAAATAAATACTGAGTTTACTACTAAAGTCTGCGTGAAAAGTACGCGACCCTCATTTTGAGCGCTCACAACTCGTTAAAAAAACGCAGAAAATTTTAGCCAGATACACGTGAAAGCTCAAAGTCTCCCGAATTAAACGATATCTATATTGTTGTTCTAAACAATTTTTTACGTTGGCGCTGATGTAAAACATTCCGAAAAATAAGGTTTTTGAGGGTCTTTTTTTAAACCTCGACTTTCCAGGCTTCCCAAAACTGGCTAGACATCTTAAAAAATCTACAAAAAGCCACATACGCTCCTTCAGGTGTCTAGAATGCAATGCAGTTTTCTAACTTTCGAAATTATTTACTACTTACAGATCGTTTTCCACAAACATATCATCTTCGAAACAAATAATGATAGGAAGTTGTCTTATGGCTTAAAATGTACAGTTTTGTAACGGGATTAAAGCACACTTTAAAAAATGAAATAAGATCAATATTTCGAGAAATAATCTTTTATGAATATTTCGGAATTTAATGAGAGTGGCTATCCTACAAAAAGTGTTAGAAAAGAAGTATTCATTTCACAACAATAGGTACCTCAAGAGGAAGGGGATACCGACGTTCCTGACTTTTCTCCTCTCAACTATTGACCAGTGGGTGAGCCGGTATCCCCTTGCTTCTGAGGTACCTATTGTTGTGAAGTAGAGAATTTTTTGCGCTTTTTATAGTATGCATTCTAGACACGTTAAGGAGGGCCTGTGAATTTAAAAAATTTTTTTTAGATGGCCAGCTAGTTTTGGTAAACCTTGAAAGTCGAGGCTTAAAAAAGGAGACTCAAAAACTTTGTTTTTCAGCATGTTTTACATAAGCGCCGTTGTGGAAAATTGTTTAGAACAGCAATATATATATCGTTCATTTCGCGAGACTTTGAGCTTTCACGTGTATCTGTCTAGAATTTTCTGCGATTTTTTTAACGAGTTGCGAGCGCTTAAAGTGAGTGTCGCGTACTTTTGAAGCCGACGTTAGTGTATGTAATCATAAGTTCGCGTTCCAAAAACAGAGCTCTTTATCATTTATCATAGTCTTGGATTCAAGGTCTAACCTTGAACTCATTTACGTTGCAATTTAATGAAAAATATTCAGTGTAATGGGGGTGGGATAATGTGAACACGATCACTTTTCTACTTCTTGTAAACACACTATTTGGTGCAGTTGGAACAAGCATGAGCCATCTCCTCGATGTAATATAAAAATTAAGCTACGATATTGATACCAATATGTGACAGTAGTAACAGGGGGCACCACTGCAAATAAATGGAGAAAACGTGCTGTTTCAATCTATTCCGTGTCCCTATCTGTGCGACACTCCCATTCGTAGGCACTGGGCATCTGCGCGAAAAGAGGACTTATGGTCATTATGAACTTACGTACAAAGTTCTATAGCCAGATAAATTCCCAGTTTATCATGTGCTGATTTTTAAAAGTCAAATAAAGTTAAAAAAAATTCTCGCTGGAGATTGGAGACAAGTTTTAATTATTGCTTCTAAAATTCCTTAAAATTGCTATGAAAAAATAGTGATTTGAGATTAGGAAGGACCAGCCCGTGTTGAAAATGTCTTAATATTCCCTGCTTCAAAGAGGGAACTGGTTGGGTGTTATAAGGGGTAACTTGACTAAAAAATGTTATGCGGGCTCTTATCAGGGGTTGTTAGGGTTACATCTTTTTGTTTTCTAGACAATTACAGGGAAGTTTAGGAAGTTCCTAACTTAGAATTTAGACAGGCACCATCCAAATATGAAAGGTATTTTCCTAAATTTTTCAATATCCATAAAAATGGAATTTTTAATCAATTATAATCATAGGAGTCTTTATTTATACAATAAATTCAAACCCTGACGGGTACACACGCAGTATCGTGTCTCTGACATTGCAGCCAATGTTTGATAGCGTTATGCTCAAAAAGTTTAAAGCTTTGTGAGGTTGATGACTATAAGTCTTTTATTATTGGTTAGTTAGAATCATGGAAAGAAAAGGGGCGTTACACCAAATAAGGAGTAAAAGTTATCGAATGAAAAAGAAATAATCACTGAGCAATCGACAATAGTGGACGAAAGTGGCAATGCAGAAGGCGAAAGTGAGGTTATGAATGTTCAAGATGACACACTCGCGAAGGTAATTTATTCAAAACATAATAAATATTCGAAAAGTGAGGTATGCGGAAGAAAATAAAAGTGTAGAAGCATATAAAAGTTTAGTTACATTGTGTTAAAATTTGTATAATTGCAATTAGAGTGCTGCAATGCCATTCAAACATAACAAATAAAATATATTTTTGATACTAATTAAACGTTTCATGTTGTTCGTTTACCCAGTGTAAACAACGAATTTCCAATTTAATATTTTTTTAATCGCAGAAGACGTTAATTTGTAATTATTACGAAATCTCCTAAAGCATAACACTTTACCACATAACCTATAATCAAATCAGGAATTTATAGGGAAATAGAGCAAGGATATAAAAAGGACATTACTGTTTAGTCGGGCAATAGAATGGCACCCTCAATCGAATCTGGTCAGAGTCTAGGCTAGTACCTTTTCTACAAAGCGTGACGTTCTTGTCGGGTCCTTTCCAGATTTCCCGTTCAGCTCCCTAATAACGTTAGGGTGAAATAAGTAGCACCTTACCAAAACAGAGTCGTAATTTTTGCACGGGAAGCAGAATATGGACTTAAATTAAGACTTAATCTGAATTTGAAAATCAGCTAATAAGATTGCTTTAATTAAGTGTAAATTAAACCTAAAATTCAGGCAAGAATAGGGTAGATCAAGGCGAAACAAAGTATTAATACGGAAATGTACAAACAATTTCTTTGCTTAAAATAAATGTACTACAATATAAATTGAACCACTGGCGTTCAAAAGGAGATCCACCTGAAAGGCCATCGTTTTAGTTGGCCCCTGGGAAATATTTTCTTCAAGTTAAATAAAGTTTTTTAAATAATATACTCCATTAGGAATTTTTATTGGGCATATTTTTGGTCCTATAAATGAATGTGCTGATTTTATTAGTTTTTGAAATAGTTAAGAAAGAGTTAATTTTCTCTGCAATTACAAAATACGAATTTTTTGGAGTCAACTCGCCATAAGATCACTCAAAATTTATAACGATTTTTATTCTCCTCATGGCACTTAAATTACAATTTGAAAGTTTCAAACGCTTCGGGAATCGAACAAGTTTTCAGAAAATTAAAATTAACCTAAACTTTTTTTAGGCTTCAAGAATGTCTTTTGAAAAATACCAGGCAATTATGTTTTATATTCATAAAGTCGCAATTGATTTAAGATTTAGGCGCTGTTTCGTACGCGTTTTAGTGGCCGACTTGACCTTAAAATCGTCCGTTGTTCTACAATAGTGGGGGGATGCCCAAAAACGATCCATTTTTCTTCTTCAAACCGTTTGGTAGTTGCATTGTGTTTGGTAGTTAGATAGTCGATCATAGGGTCATGCACATCAATGTTGTTTACATCACAGTCAAGTTTTTATAAACTTTGACTCCCAAAGAATTTAAATGTGAAATTAAAACTTAATTTTGTTTATTTGACAATTTATAATAGTTTATTAAAAAGTGACAAAATATCAACATGAAATGTCGATTTTTAAACGAAACTTTGGCGTCCAATGATATGAAACACGTAATGTGACGTCACGCGCCATCAAAGCTGAAGGACATAGATGGTCAGTTTGATCAAAAAATCTAAATAATTGATGATCGGTTTTTCGCTACAAGGGTTTATTTTTGTAGAGTATATCAATATGAGCGGATGAATGACGTTTACGCTTTAAAAGATTTATTCTTATATTATAATTTATTAATTTAGAATAATAAATGCTTTAGGTCAATCGTAACATAAATGTAATATTGCATCCAAAAAATATAAAATCACTTTTTTATAGATGCTTTTATACATACCTTTATAAAATTGTCATAAAATTTATAATTAATTTGATTAATACTGTATTTTAGAATATTTGTTGCGCAAATAAAACATTTTCAGAAAGTTAAAATTGAATCGGTTTTCAACTATTTGAATCGCTCATTTTCTCAAGCAGATTTGAACCTGCCATGTACTGCAATAATCATTTTAAGCAAGGTCATATTGAATCGGTTTCCCTAATTGTGAATGAGGCCGAATTTTTTTAGGTTAAGCTGCCATATTTCACTCGATTTTTTAAATTGATAAATTATCGAAAGATTAAAAGAAATCATGCGTGAGGCTACTAGATTTCTTTTGTTACTTCCGTTCTAGATGTTGTAAAGGCTTTTGCGGTATATAAGGTAGTCGAAAAAAATAATAACGACTAAAAGTCTTTAAAAATCCAAGCGGTGGCAATCTGGAATTCCAGTGACAGATACGCAATTCAGAAGCCCTCCAAACCTATGCAACACAAGTGAATGGATTTTTGTTTTCTGGGTAGCTCATATGCATCCCGGCATCCCACATATATAACACCGTTGAACATCAGTCAATTACGAGTTTTATGGTATAAAAAAAGCATATTTTATATTCTTCTATTCAAACTAAAAATATTTACTTATCGCTGAAATGATCTTCCCAGCAATGTACTGTTGACGATAAAAATGTTTTAGAGCACATGTCACGCCGAACAATTTTGTACAATTTTTTCGTTTCTCACCTTTGGGTATAGATATAAATCAATACGGCAGAATGCGCGCGACAGAAATAGGAATTTAAAATGTGTACACATTCTTCTTTTTTAAATATAAATTCGAACAAAGTTTGCTTTTTACAATATACTAGCATTATTATTGATGTTAGAGCATATACTTGAATAAGAAAAAATATACAAAAATTATTTGATGACCCTATTACTTAAATAATTAAGTCGAACAGTTTTTGGGCCACTAAACTATCAAAAATGTAGAAATATGGCTCTACCAAACGGCTCTGCTTGAAAACATAAGTTAATTTCTTTCAATTTCAAAATTGTTTGGCCTCACTGTAATAATTTGATTTTTAACAATTTAAATAATGATTTACTCTCTAACATCGCGACACTACATTTAAATACCACAATGCGACCATTAAGCAATTTGAAAAAGAAAAATTAACAATTTATCATTTTTGAGAAATCCTCGACCACTTTTAGAAAAACTGCTGTAAATGGAAATTTTTTGGGAAACTGAACTACCAAATGTAGAAATGGGACGTCCAAACGATTCTGATTTGAACCATAACTTTTTTTAAATTTCAGAATTTTTTGGTTTTACTGTAGAATTTTGTTTTTATTTAAACAATTATCTACTCTCTAATATAGAGACACGATTACTAAACATCACAATGCAGCCAAAAAAACGTTTTGAAGTAGAACAGTGTATGAATACTGAAATATTAAAAAACCTGTGAATCGAAAAGTTTATGGGTCAATGGACTACCAAATACTGAAATGGGGCTGCTAAACAACTTTGCTTCCAGCTGAAGTTTGATTTTTTGGGTATTGTGATTATTTTTAGTTTCACACTTGACGGTGTATTCTCTGTTTATTTGAAACAATTTTAAATTTCTAACGTCAAAAGTTGACAAGCAAACAAAAACCGAACAGCCATACAAAAAGTTGAAAGATTTGGACCTTTTGGGATTGTGTGATAGTAAACCCACTTTGTCCTAAAACACTGTCCTAAATGATTTCAGGTACTGCAATCGCTCACTATACATAAAGGTCCACTGAATACAGTCTGACTAAAGTAAGGCATAATTCTTTTATAATTAAAAATAAGTTTATTTCCTTATATAGATGTTACGAATAACTTTGTTATAAATGTTAGAGGAGACCACCCTACAGCATGCTAATCATTAATTAAATTAAATTATTTTACATTTATCAGTATTTTAACCTATTTATTATTTACTGTAGTGTGGTATTCCCTATATTAGGTCACAATTTGCCGTACATGGTGCACGCACTGGGTAAAAATCATGCAACCTTTATATCTTACATTATTTCCTGAGATGGAAAAAGTTTTTTACGTACGTAGAATCCTACAAATCATAAATTAAAACTTCTTTCTTCCAAACAGAAAAGGTTAAATATCATGTAGATCCAATCTGAAGACTCCACAAAACGTTGAGGTCAGTGATTTCTGGCGTACAGTTTAAATAAAGTTCTGAGGCTAAGAGCCGACTATCCGAAGCTAAACCCATGTGACCGGGACGTCCGAAAAGGTTAAAGGAGAGAGTTTCCTGGATATGCAGAGGAAGACGGAGTCTTCAGGCGTAAAGCGTAAACAAGCGAGGTGCGATTTGACGTGCACTCGGGATATTCGAACCGTATGCTTCAAGAATCTTGAATAAGAAGCGGTGGCTGGAATCTGTAAATCTGTCATTGCGGCCATATTCGTGCGGCGTCGCGTCGCGACGACCGCAAGTACTCCTCCGCAAATTCGTCATTGCATTTTCGTTCTACGTATTGGAGCATATGTTCTCTGGTCCCTACACTTATACAACTAGAAATATTCTTGTGGTATTTAAAATTTCATTGGGAATAAATAATCATATAACCGGAAATAATGAATGACTATTTATCATTTAATTTTAGGTATTTTTTTTTCGTTCCAATGTGAGTTCGAATCGAATTTTTTTTGTCCTGTATATATATATATATATATACTCGAAAATCCTACCAGAGATAAAAGGCCAGTGACTGGGACAAGAGCATGAAAGTGCTCTTAACGCTGGTAACGTTTCCAGGTCCATTCGTGTACCTGTAAATGGCAAATCTGCTCCCCTGATGAGGCACCTTGGCCTTCTTGGCTCGGATTGATTACACGTGGGAACCTTTATCACGTGCCGTTGTGAAAATTGCGAGTATTTTTTCCAAGCCCCTTATATATAAATAAATATATATATAGGACGAAAAAAATTCGATTCGAACTCACATTGGAAAAACAATTGCCATCTACGTACAAATATGTGTGTGCAGTTGTCCTTTTCAATATCGTAGTTGTAGTTTTGTTGTTACCAACCCTGTTTCTCCATAGTGTAACGCTTTGACCCCTTTTGGATCAATAATTTACACCTTGGGATTTAGCGTGTGCTGGTTGATTAATGCATTTTTTAATAAGGATACTCCACAAAATTGGCAAGATTTTAAAAAATGTAAGGGTTTATTTTATTTTCTTTCTTCGTTTCTTGTTTCTTTTATATATTACATATGTAAAAAATTACTTGAATACGTTGTAAAATTAAATAAAGATTTTAAATCATTCTAGCTTCAGTTGGAAAATAAGAGATTAAAATTTAAATTTGAGATGTTAAAGCCTTCTAAAACTTTTACTAGCAGCAATTGATATAAACATACATATGGATATTTTCAATTTTTTCTGATAAAATTAATATTTTTCTCTTAGGATATGTATATTGGAATTAAATCAAGTATAAAATTTGTATGAATTTAGGGAAAATATATCCGATATTCAAACGCATTTATGAAATTCAGATAATGAAGTCTTGAATTTCGGAATTTATTTCAAATCAGTTTCAAGGTGCAACACACAATGTACTAAAACAAAATTAAACCATAATTTTTAAATTTTACTTTAAACAATAGAGCGAACATAAATGAAGATGAAAATTAGTTTGAAAGAAAATTACCTGCAAAAAAATGAACTCTTAGTTTTTTCTGTAGAAATTTCAAGTATTCTCCTTTACTGGTCAATCCTTTTTTAGGCTTCATGGCACACGGCGGAAACTCTTATAGTTTCGGTCGGGTGTCCATCCGTCTATGTCTATCGGTTGTATTTTTTTCCTATAAGAGGGGAAGTGAGAGAAGGGGAATTTAGGGGGATAGACGAGGGAAAGTATGAAGGGGCAGGTTTGAACAACTTAATTAGTTACGTTTTTAATTTTTTTTATTAAGACTTGATTATCGTCTTAATTTGCTGCGCAACCCTTTTTGATAGCCACGCGGCGCCTACTTTTACTTATTTTTACTAAACGTAAATTTATAAAATTACAATGAATTCAATAGACTTTGAAAAATCCATGCTGACCGTAAAATATCTGTAAAAGCAGAAACATTTTACTCTATACGTGTTATGAATATTAATTTTTTTGCTATTTTAAGATAACAAATTAGAGGGCGAATAGTATTTCTTTGATTTCACGAATTATCGACTGTCCCGCAGTATTTATTTCCCTTCCTATTATTTTTAAACTCAAAAATATTCTTTGCTGAATATTTAGTAAACGAGAAGAAACTATATAAGGCCATAGCTGTCTGGTCCGTTTCATTTTTTGTTTTGTTCAAATCATGCAATTTCATTCATCTATCATATTGTGACAGACACCGGTGGCATCGTCATTTTTATGTCATTTCTCAAAACTTCAGAGAACGTCAGTAATTCGTAACGTCATATAACAGATTCAAGATCCTGCACATATTGCTTGTGGGAGTAATAAAACAAATTAACTGCAATATATATATTCAGTAAATTGTAGAATCCAATAAATGTCACTTTATTGCATTCGGCAGAAGACATTCATCAGAGTGAAAATTTAAGTTTCTAGTACAACTTTGGGCCACGCATGTAGTTCCGTGATTTATTTGGATTCAGTTTACTCGACTTGCAAGGAAAATTATAAAAGCCACAGAGACAGCTTGCCACCCCATCCTGGCTGGCGATGACGGATTCATAGCCCCTGGGAGCTCGCGATCACGACCTCACCGAGACGCCATCACCGGGGCGAGGATACATTTTTATTCGAGCGATTCATTTGTCGGCCTTTGATCCGAAACCAACGAGCTACCACCCGAAAATTAGAGAGATTTATTTAAGTCATTCGTACACCTCCACTCGGCGCCACACAGCCACACCATCATCTTCTCGCATTTCTGTCGCGAATCCTATTCAGGGCTTAATCACGCCTGAAATCTGGTCTTATATTTTCATTTCTATTACAATCCTCATTAAATAAAATTATTTGCCCTATAATTAACGTGTATAATAAAACAAGAAAGATTATTGTGTCTGCAAGAAGTCAAGGATTGTTTAGACATCCAAAAATCAAAGATTGGGGGGCGTCCATAAAAGACGTCCACAAAATTTCCGGAGTTTTAGACACTCCCCCCCTGCTTGTCCGATTTTGTCCGATTTCCAGAATCCCCCCCTGCTTAAAGGACGTCCCGAATGCAGGACCCCCCCCCCTTTTTTTCATTTTTTAAACTTTTTTTCATCATTGTGAAATTATAAGAAATTGAAGCCTTTGTAAATTTGAGCACATTT
>JAAAKG020145640.1:0-10845 GCA_010014905.2 Druon quercuslanigerum | reverse complement strand
ATTCTAATGACCACAATTTTTATTATTTTTTAATTTTTTAAGTTGGGTTCCATTTGCAAATAGACAGCTAATCCACTATCACGGTGGGAGGGTCTTCTATTTAGAATGTTAACCACAATAAATTTAACACTGAACACAAATTATTATTTAACAAAAATGTCCGGAAAGTCAATGTAAAAACATTAAATATGCTCTATTTCGAATATGCAATTATGTTCTCCGTCTGTAGTTTCTATGATTTTCAAATTTATACAACTCGAAGTTTAACAAATGAAAGGTTTTTTTATTGAGAGTATACTTTTCAAAAACATTAAAGAACTCATTAATATTTATAAAACTATAATAATACTAATCTGAACTAAGTTTTAGGAATCGAAATACCACACATTTTTGTAAAATTATAACTGAAAATGTGCAAATTTAAACTTAGTGGTCCAAGCACATTTTTCAGTCCTTCATTAGTTATTCTCTGCCTGTATATTTTTCGTTTGTATCCATATGCTCATAATTATGATAGACATTTAATTGACGTAAATTTTTGCGCAAATATTGAATTACATGAAATAGCATTCTTTCAAAAATTCGATGCTTTTATTCCTTTTATTTACATATTTGCTTTTTGTGAATTTTGTATCTACCGCAGATCAGTATTGATCAAAATTTATTAAGATAAATGTAAATAATCTCCTGCATACGGTTATATATGAAACGGGAGAAAATTTTAAAAACGAAAAAAGATCAGATAATATAAATTTTCAGTTTCAACACCTAGGAAAAGGTTTGTGAAATTGTTGACTGGTCTCATAAATTTAAGCATTTCAATCGGTCATCATACAGCCACCATCGATTCAGGCAAATTTCATTGAATTATTTTTCTTTTGCTTGAATGGGAATTACATTTACCGTCTAAGTTTACCATATTTCAGACAATTTAACCATAAATGTCGTTCCGATATAAAAAAAAAACTAGAAAATAATTCTACGAGATTTTCCTGTATTGGTGGTGTCTGCTTGTTCACCAATTGAAATGTATAAAATCCGAGCTAATTGGTAATCTTAAATTCTCCGATTTATTTAAATAAGTTCCATTCCATCAATTCCTTTTTTACTGTATTCACATTCCGCATACATGGAAATGTAAGACATTACTTAAACATATTTAAAAAAATCTGCCCGTTGTGCTGACATATGCCCATCGCGCGCGTCACGAATTTGAGCCCGCTTCAGGCGTGCGACTGTTCGTTCTCGCGCTTCGCGCTCGATGAAGTATTTAC
This sequence comes from Druon quercuslanigerum, assembly GCA_010014905.2. Lineage (NCBI taxonomy): Eukaryota > Metazoa > Arthropoda > Insecta > Hymenoptera > Cynipidae > Druon > Druon quercuslanigerum. The sequence continues at coordinate 9,571 of JAAAKG020145640.1, read as the reverse complement.
CTTGCATTATGCGCTTAATCTTTGCATTTTCTCACATTTGTGCGCAGGCATATTAATATTAAAGGTCAAAGCATCAACAACTGTAAATTGGTGATTGTGAATTCTCTTTGGTAAAGCTCCTTCGGCCTTAACGAACACATTCTATTTACGTATATCATACTTTGCATTCGATTTATTTAACGATAGTCAGTTTCCACGTTAAACTAATACATAAAGAAGCGTTTCATTCTCTTGACTTCTGTTCATATCGTGTTTTGTTTGACTCAAAATGTTTATTTTCGTTTTTTTTTTATTTCGAAAATGCTATAAAACTGGTAATTTTCTTTTTATCCAGGAAAGTCATGTGAATAAATTGTTCGTATTTTCGTGCACTATAATTAGATGTACGTAGAATTTTCAAATATTAATAAAAGTGGTCTCAAAAATTTTGAAAATGCTTTAACTTTTTATAATTTCGTCAAAAAAAGCTGGCTAAAGAACTTGTCTTTTCTTTTCATAACCTTTTAAAGTGTGCCAGAGGGCAATCCAGTCGGATAATTCCTTCAAATGTTACCGTGTTAACAGACTATAACGACTAAAACGACAGACACCTACTTAATAGCACATTGTGTATTAATGGCGTACACACTAAATTTTTTGTCCTACCCTCCTTGAAAACAAGCATGTCAAAGGAAGAAATAGCCTACTTAGAAGAAGAAAGACTGTAGGGTGCAGCGATGTAATTATTGTAAAGATAAATATAATTTTCTCTATCGAGCGTTAAGTTTTTTGTAGCGGGCGTAAAGTTTCATGTCAGCTCGTCGGCGGAGAGCGCATGTGCTGGAAGCGGCCACATTACGCCTGCTTCACGTGCATGCAATGGTGCGTTTTAGGGGGGGGGGGGTCGGACAAAAAAAACATTTTTTCTGACTCACGGTGCCTCAAGACGTCGACATTATTTTGATGGAATCTGCAAAAATCATTTTTCAAATGAAACCAATGTCTTCTCATTATGAGAATGTAAAAATATTTATTTGATCGGATCATCCTCTGCGGGAGTGTATACTGTAGTAGTGTATTGTATCTGTGTTTAGATATAGGAATAATATTTTTTATTATAAAAGAGCAAAATGAGAACTATCAATTCGTTTGAAAAACAAAAAAATAGATTTTTTCCGTATTAGGTCTCTTTCTTCGCGGATGGTCACATTCGTGCTTCGTAATTTACACTCCATTAACCACATAGCCCAAAAGTTAAAGGTTTCAAAGAATTGCCTATATCAAAATATCTACTATTATTTGGGAAAAATTCCAGAAGTGCCAACCTTTTCAAAGGTTATAAAAATGATAGTTTAAATTTATTTCTAAAACCATCTGACACAAAGACAATAAAGAGAGATAAATTGTTGGTTGTTGCATTGCATATTTTTCCATTTTACAGACCTTTGGAGAAAATGGATTCAAAATGGTTGATACTTGCATTCAAGAAAAGCTGCTGGATAGCACTGTAAATAATCCAATCGTAAAGAAATATCCGTTGAAAAAGTCATATCAGAAAGCGTTTCTGAAATTTATAATCGATAAGGTACCATCTTTTCTTTTAGAATAAAACTAGTTTTCCGAGCAGCTAGATTCAGACGTTTTGAATACTTTTAAAATCGATTGATGCAATTTTCAGTGGTCAATTATTATTAACAGCTTTGAAAGTAATATCGATTTACAAAAATGTTATCTTTTATACTCTAGTTGGAGAGATGCAACCAAGATATTCACGATAACTTTTACGATCTATATTGCAATCTTGTATCACAGAATGAAGATTCATCGACACATTATCGGCATTTTTTACTCAATGATCGAGCAACTCGAGATTGTATAACTCTAGAGGAAAGTACGAGTATAATATCGCACGGTACAACTGGATTGTGTAGTTGGCAGGTATTTATTTATAATTTAAAAAAACTATAATTTATTTTTCCATAACTTGAAATAAATTAATCTTTTTTAACAGGCCGCTTTAACATTAGCTGAATGGTGTATTTTAAACGAGTCTCAACTTGCTGGCAAAATAATCTTAGAACTTGGATCTGGGATTGGTCTCACAGGTGTTGCTGTTATCAGTGCGTGCTCTCCGAAACAATATACTTTCTCGGATTGCCACCCAGCTGTCTTGAATTTGTTGTGCAAGAACTTGTACACGAACCTTTCAACAAACTCAAAGGAACACCCCGAAAACTTGGACAAAAGAGATGAAAGATTGCAATTTAGAACAACATACAAAGACTCGAAAGTTAGAATAGAGAATTTGAAGTGGGAAGAAATTGAAGAATATGTAAATGAGAACACGCTCGTACCTGAAGTAGTAATAGCTGCAGACGTTTTGTATGATAAAAGTAACTTTAGTGCCCTTTCAAATGCTTTGGAAACTTTATTAAAAAATGGAACTCAATATGCCATCATTGCAACTACTGTTCGTAATTCTAGTACAATAGCTCAATTTCTAGAAGAATTAGGTAAGTAATTTGAAATTCAGATCAATTTATAAAGTACACAAGTCAGATAAATTAATTGAAAAAACTGAACATTTCTTTTCAGATTCTAAACTTGGTTACGAGGATGAACCAGTTCCGAACTCAGAGATTTTTATTCAAACTAGCGACGTACCAATTAGGATAATTAGAGTGTTTAAGTAACTTTCCTGAAAGGTTTGAATATTATTTCTCATCGATGACAATAAATAAGAAAAACAGCTGATTTTTAAAGAAGGAGTATGAAGATAATTATTTTATTAAAAACCTTATATTTATAAATAACAGAGTCGCAGTTAAAAATATTTATAAACGTATTAAAGGTTGACTACTCAAATGCGAATATCGTAACCAAGTAACAATAGTAAACCAAATTTAAAACCACTTTCTTTTGCTATGGCGTTTAAGTTTTACTTCAGCCTCGTCTATATCCTTATCAGCATCCTTTTTATGGCTTTTCTTCAGCTTCTTTTCTTTTAATTTCTCCTTAAGCTTCCCCTTCTTGGACTTGGGCGGACGATTTGCATCATTATCACTAGCAGGATCAATTTTGCTCTTGGCTAAAATCGTAAGAATTAGAGTATGAAGATAAGGATGTCAACAAAATAATTGCGTTAAACAGTTGTGAAATTCAAGTTTCCGCAGTTTCACCGATTCCCATGATCCAGTAGATTTTTCAAAATAATACTAGGATAAATTTCTTACACCGAAGTAGTTTTTACTTAAGTTTCAAAACTTTAATTATTTTTGTTTAGAAATAGGAAATCAAATATTGTTCAAATTTCTCCTCGGTGACAGGCGTCCCATAAACACTTATTTAAACTCACCTGCGTATAAGCCCATGTGTTTGTTAATACTGCGGTCTTCTTCAACTTCTCTTCTTCGATCCATTTCAAGGCACTCCACTATCTCATTCCGCCTTTCGACAATTTGCACTAACCTACAAAATAAATTAAAAAAAGAGTTTCATTTAAATTTATCAAGTATTATCAACAGTTATAAATGCCAAACGAACCTTTGAATTAAAGTTTCTTCTCTCTGTTTATCGAAATCCGTTTTTGTAGCTTCAGGTTGGCACATAAGGCATCTAATTTGATATTCTACATCTGCGTGTTCTTCCTCCAACCGCTGCTGTCGCCGTAGTAACATTAATTCCGCTTGCCGTCGGAAAAGCTCGTTCTTTTCGTTAACGAGAGAAAATAACTCTAGCACCAATTCTTCAACATCTACTCCTGAACTTGCATCTGTAATATGAGTTGTGATTAGTTATTTGTTATTAAGATAATCTAGCATTTTGCAATCTAGATTTCACAGGGAAACGAATATTTACCCGATTCAGTCTTGTCCCTAATTATTTGTTCCAAACGCACACCTTGCTTTTCTAAACCTTGCTGCTGCAATTCTATTTCGTCTAATTCTAATTTGACATCCTTCAACGATAAAACTTTGATCTAAAAACAAAAAAAAAGGCTGGGATTTAGAAACTAAAAAATTACATAAAAAATATTTTCCATTTCTTAGGAGATCTAATTTGACATGCTAATGATCCTTTAATACCAATTACCTTTCGCCTGTGAGGAATCGGTCGAGGGGGGGCAGGGCCTTTTTTTCTTTTCCATTTTCCTTGTACGCTCTTATCTGTATAGGATCCGCATGGTGGATTATCGATACAAGTCAGGCTCTGCCTATTCCTATTCACTTCGTCCTTGCTGGATTTTTGATACTCCCATAAGTGAACTTTACAAATATTCCCCTCAACATCCAAATCGACAATCGGAGATTCGTTAAAGCTCAAATTCATTGCAAGAGATTGATTCTGAGGTGTACTAGTTGTCAGAGGCGGTGGTGGAGCTGGTTTTGCTTTTCTTAAGCGCGGTGTTGTACGAGGAGATGTGCTCTGTAAATTATTAGTCAACAATTTTGCATAATTTATTAACAATTTTTTACATCTAACCGCACACATCTCGATTTTTGAGTGTACATCTGATTTCTATATTTTAAAAGATTTTGGAAAAATGTCATAAAATTTCACAAATATTTAAATGATTTTAAAAAAATGAAAATGATTCCATTAAAATTTTTTAAATTTCGCAAGGTATTGAAAATATTTCACAAAGATTTAAAAATATTTCAAAAAATGTGCAATGATATAAATTATAGCACGAAGATTTGAGCTATTTCCAAAGGCGTGTACGCCAGATTTTAAGACAGAAGCATTTGTGATCAGTAATATATTACGTGACACAATTTTCCATCGTTTTTGGATCCTCCATGAAAGCGTTACGTTAATGTATGGAAACCCCCTTATAATTATTCTTTATAATGATTAAAAACATAACATAAAATTTGGATTATCTTTAAACGCGACGGGGCTGAATCAAGTTTGAATAAAAAGTTAAAGTAAAGGCGATTTTTTGAATAAGTCGATTTTTGTATTTAATTACTAAGATATGAAGATATTTTCATAAGATTAAATTATAGTAAGTATTGGTTAATATTTTTTCTAATAGATTTTTTATTGAATGTGGTTTTCTGCCCCCTCACAAATATGTGAAAATAAAAATAATCGGAGTTTTTTTTTTTAAACTCGATTTTTGTATTTAATTATTAAGAAATTTTCATAGGATTATATGGTAAATATTAGCTAACGTTTTTAATCAGCTTTTTTATTGCTTTTAATTTTCTGTAACCATAAGAACATTTAAGATAAAAATTAAAATAATCAGAGACATGGATTTCGAAAAAAGTCGATTTTTGTATTTAATTAAAATGAAACCATTGTGCATATGTAACTAAAAACTGGATTACTGGTATATTATTGAAACAATAAAATTTTATTTAATAAATATAAGTCTCAATAAGATTACAGACTGCCACAATAAAATATCTATTCTTAATAAAATTCTGTCATCTCATATTAATTAAAGACACGAAACTAATTTTTTCAGAAACCACCCGTCCGATAATTTTTATTTTCATCATGTAATTTGTGGAGTTACTAAATAATCTTATGGAAATGTGCGTAGGATGCCACGTTACGATATACAATACATGCCGAGGATTTCCAGATATGTTTGATGATAAGTAGTGAATTATAATAAGACTTACAAAAACAAAATTAATAATCCATATCTAATTATATAATTACCTGTGTTCTCTCTTTCAAGTCTTATTACGTTTAGTTATTACGTGTCAGTAAATATATTTGGAATGACATTTGAATACTAACAGCATGAGTTGGCGTGGCTGGATTAGAATTACTAGGCGAAAGAGTTTCTTTGGTAGGTGGCTGAGGTGCAGGTTTTTTCTTTCGATAAGTTCCTCCAGGTGTAGTTGTTGATCCACAGCTGCCCAGCGAAGAATTTGAGGCGTAAATCCCGCTTCGCTCCAAATCTGACTTCGAAGGCAAAAGACCTACTTCAGTTTGCCTTTGAAAGCATTAATTATAAATCAATGAAATAAGTACAATTTAAAAGTTTAAAAGATACCAAATTTCCTCAAATACTCCACTTACTTGATAGATCTTGGTTTAGGAACCGGCAAACCAGTTGGTATAGTTTTACCTGCGACCTCGGTATCACTCTCAGCATCATCATTATTATCATCTTCATCGCTCAAAAACGGATTCAAATTAATATGAGGCGCCTGCAAACGTCGCTTAATAGGGGCCTGCTCGATCTTTTCTTTCCCGACAACAGTTCCTCTTGTAGCAGGCTGGGGTTTAGAAGCGGCTTCTCTAGGATTCTCATCCTCCTCGCTGTCAAAAGGATTAGTAGAACTATTTGCCTGATCCTTCTCGATCCGTTCATCCTCGTCGACAAATGGATTTAAGGATTCAGGATACTCCTCAATGTCACTGAGATTGATCCCCTTTGCGGTAAATAAATTACATTCTGCACTGACATTACTTGACTGTGGATCCCCATCTTCAATCATCTTGTGCATCACGTCGACAACGCTGACGCCTTTATCGGGGAAGGAAAGTGGTTCTATCATCTCGCAACTATTTGCGACCTCTTGCAAAATCTCAGACGAGTCTGTCGACTCTAAGGGTTTTTTCGATCCAAGATTTTTTCTTGATTCAAGGACTTTTTCCGATTCAAGGGATTCTTTTGGTTCAAAATGTTTTGACTGCAAAGATTCATCTTCCCTCTTTGATTGTTTTGCTGACTCCAAATCTTTCTTCGAAATAGCAGCCTTAGATCTGACGTCGTCGGTCTCCTGGCCCTCAAACATCTTCAGTCTTTGCTGAACGAGCGAGGGAGGGTTGGTCGCAGCCTCGCCGAGTAAGTCTTTGGTATTTTCCTTAAGAACTAGACTCTTATTATCTACGTCATGGGACGAAATGGCAGTAAGGCGCTGATTTCTGAAAGATCTACTGTCTAGCTCTATTTTATTTATAGGGTCCCTTCTTCTAGCACCAAACTCGCCCCTATCAGACAAGCAGGGCGTAGAAGAGTTTGGGGATGCCAAGTGTTCTTTTTCCAAAGAGTTTTCGCTATCGCTGGAGGCTGACGATTGGAAAAGAGTCTCTGGACCATCAACTACAGAGAGCTCGTTGAGTTTCTCGGAGAGCAGGTGACTCGTCATAAAGTTGAGCCTCATCTTCTGGGTGTGTAAAGTTCTCTCTGAAGTTGATGAAATCCTCGCTGAAGTTAGTGGGCTTCCAGTGTCATTGGGTGCTGGCAAACCGACCTGCTCTGATTTTTCCTCGTCGCTAAGAGGCTTTTGATAAACATCGTCTGGAGTTTGTAGTCGATTTGAGCTCTGGACTATGGTCTCGTTGTAGCTCTGGTGCATTGTTGGTAGCGTTAAAGATTCTTCATCTGGACAAGTTTCACAACAATATTGATCCTCCTCAGTCTCGTAGTAGTTTCCAGGTGTAAGTTGATTTTTGCACCGAGCACAACGAAAGCATGTGCGATGATAGAGGGTCCTAGAGACCACCAGCTTCTCGGCGAGGAAGACGGGAAGCCCACAGACGGCACATGGATCCCTTCGCATCCCCAAACGTGACCCCATCTACAGGAACAAAAAGAGAAAATTTAATCGTCTGGCACTGTTGGCGTGTCGGTTAAGAGTTATATTATTCACAAGGTAGAGCGGGGAGGTATTATTTACACCGAGTTGCGGTTACTACGCTCGGGTGCTTAGTGTACGTCCTTCCAGAAGCAGACCTTGGATCTCCGGTTTTCTAGACTCCACTTGCAGAGATTGTGACGCGCAACATCTCATAGAGTTAGGAGTTGTAATATCGGAAGATTTTAGCGCAAAAACTTAACATTTTAAGTAACTGAGGCAAGTATAATAAAGTGCTCTGAATACGATATTAAACTGACTATTAATGTATTCAAGTTTATCGTTAACATGTCAACAAATTGCCAATCCAAATTCTGCCGCTGGAACGGGAAACTGGGAAATGAGAAGTAACTTATTTGCTGACCGGGAATTTTTTAAAACTCTTAGTTTTTAATCGTCTTTAATTTGTATAATATTGAACAGGGTGTCAACTAATTTTCGTCCAACAAATTCCAGTTTTTTCCCGGCTGTAAATATCCAATCTCCTCTTACTGGAAACACGAATAAAACGCATTGAACATATGGCTTTTCTATGTGTAATTTTATTTATTTTGATATAATTTAATATTTAGACAAAATAATATATTTTTTTTGTACTGCTTAGTAAAAATGAATACAATTAAATAGCAAATGCTTCAGACATTTCGAAACATGATGGTGGCCCTCTTCAGTTAGTTATTCAGACAATTTTTTACAAGTAATATCGGAAATATAATACACTTTCGATGTTTTAATTTTATTCTGTGCGCAGATTTGATCAACATAATAGTCATGGTTTTTTATAGTTAATGTAAAATTAAATTAGTATTTAAATTAATGACAATTTCAATCGTTTTTTGTAATAACTTCAATAATTAATCAATAATTAATCCCTCATACCAACAGCAAAAAAACGATAGCTCTTCAAAATCTTTTCAAAACTTCTAAATATGTCTTAAACTTATTTGATTCTTTTTCTAAAATTTTTGTAATATTGTAAAAATTGAAAAAGTTTGCTTTAAAATCTTTCATATTCTTTTCAGAAATTTTATATCTCAGCTGTCCCATAGGCCGTTATACAGATCTGTTATACGAATCGTCCGCGGTTATACAGACGCTGATATTGTAGGACGAGCTAGCACGCGTGCGGGACAGCGCAGAGATCTTAAATCAATTGTGACTTTAAAACTATAAAACATAATAGCCAGATATTTTCTAAAAAACTTCCTTGAACCCTATCAAAAGCTTAGGTGACCGTTAATTTTAATTTTCTGAAATTTCGTTCGACATTTTTAGTGACAGATAAATGAAATTCTATAAATACAGTTAGTTTTGTTATATGATGGTGAATATTTTCTGAAATTTTTATTTAAAAAATCCTAATATTTTAGAACTTATGGCGAGTTTAGCACAAAAAATTCGTATTTTGTAAGCAAAAATTTCTTGATTATTTCGAAAACTAATAAAGTCATCATATTTATTTATAGGACTAAAAATATGCGCAATAACACTTTCTATTGGGATATGGTATTAAAAAATTCTAAATTTGCCCTGAAAAAAATATGAACCAGGGACCACTTAAAACGGCGGAGTTTCGTGTGTATCCCCCTTTGAGCAACAGTGCTTCAGTTGTATTTTTAACCAAACATTTGAATTTTTAACCCCAAAAATATGAATTTTCAATCGAAAAATAATTTTCAACTCAACTAAGTAATTGAATTTTCAACCCAAGAATATGAATTTTAATCAAAAACATCAATTTTCTACCAAAAAGACGAATGTTTAACAAAATCCATGAATTTCCAACTAAGAAAGATCAATGTTCAACTTGCCTGAATAATACAAAAAGATAAAGTAGAGAAAAGTAGCTTTTGTGATCAAATAAAAAAATTCCCAAGTTTTACCAGGGTTTCCCGGATCACTGAACACCCTACACGGAGAAAAATGGATGTTCAAACGTAAAATCTAGATGTTCAGGATTAACATATTTTATGTTTAACTATAGG
>JAAAKG020145639.1:0-10845 GCA_010014905.2 Druon quercuslanigerum | reverse complement strand
AAAAATAAAGTTATTTGTAATTTCTATTGCGTATTAAAAATTACAAAAAACTTTATTTTTTTAGTTGATCGGTTTTTAACGATATATCAATATTATTTCCCACATATTCTTTGAAAAATTTCTAAAAGATGTATGGCAAATCAAAAATTCAACAACATTTTGTGCCAAAGAAGATAACTTCTGAACAACAAAATTAACACATAATTGATAGTTTTAGCAAAAATATTCTAGTTTTAAACAAAAAGATTGAGATATATCCTAAAAATAATAATTTAAAAAAGGAAGGAATTATCAACAAGTAGTTAAACTTGTAACAAACTAGTTACATTTTCAATAGCAAATAAGGATTCTCAAAAACAAAGTAATAATTGATATTTCAACTAAAGAACATTTCAATTTAATATAAAAAACAGCTGAATTGATTAAGGAAAGATAAATTTCAAATAAAAGAGTTAAATTCTTAACAAAATAGATTTACTAAAGAAAAATTAAAAAGACTTGCTGAAAAAATTCTGACTTTTCATTGCAATTACCAATTACGTAACCAGAATAGTCAAACGAAGGACAACAGATCATGTAGACAGGAAACAATTCTCCATCAAAATTCCACGAGTGTTGTAACAAAACTTTGTTTAATTGGCCAATTATTAAATCTCTTTAATCTTGAGCTATCTTTATTTATTTTCAATTACCAATTACATGAAATAATTTTGTAATTAAATATGGTTTATGTTAACTATTTCATAACTACACTGGATTGATCGTCGGGAATTCACTGGCGTTCCAGAGATTTCTTCCCGTCTTAATGGGGTAACAATCGGGTAATTCATGTTTATCTTCACACGTCTTATACCGCGACTAAATCTTTCATACATTCCAACAAAAATATCTGGAGACGCCAATATTGCAAAGACGTCACCATAGCGTGATGATAATACAATTTGTTCTTGAGTTGGCACACGCTGATAGGTATGTTTTGCTGTTCTAATTAAAATTTCTTTATTACCAGGAAAAGTGTATCTTCGAAGTTCCAATATCAGGTTCGGATTTATATGGGAAATAATACGAATAAAATCAAGTTGCTCCATTCCAAATCCATTTCCGTCAGAAGAAGGAAGTCTTGTAGGGGAAACGATGGACCTGGATGGAGGCGGAGGTCTAGCAAGAGGCGACCTGGACCTGGCACGAGGTGGAGATTCGACAGGAGGAAGATTCAGGTCAATATCAACGCGATGATTTCTTTCAGAAGAAGAAGGAGCACAATTTTCAATAGGTACAACAGGAACAAGATCTTGACCAGGTGAAACTTTGAATTTCGAAGTTGTCTCTAAAGCAAGAAAGAGGGGATTATATTTTTGTTAAAATTCGAGGGTTAGGCCACTGCTCCCAATTTTGTGAACTTCTTGAACTGCGTCTGCATCGCGCCAGTAACCCGATTTATAACTGATAGCGTGCGTATTTTAAATTATATACAAGTTCCATATTAATGTCTATGATAAATAGTGATTCGAAAATGCATCAAAAGTAATTTTCAAATCCCAAAATAAAATTTTGAAGGGATACATGAAAAAATAATGCAATTTTATTTTAATTCGCATTGGCGGGATAGGAAAAATATCAATTTAGAAACTTGTCACAGATGGCATACATCATTGTAATAAAAAAAGTGATTAAGCTATGGCTGGCCCGATTAGTTACTGTTGGCGCGCTGATTTGGAATAGTAACAATAGTCAATTTTCGATTTTAATTTAGAAGAAAAAATTCTTTTATCGTACTGATTAATCTTCTGTATGTAAGTTACTAGATTATCAAACTTTTTTTATCCCCAACAATGCCATTGAAAATTCTATTTTTTGCAGTTGAAAATGTTCCTAAAATTGATAGCATTGTACTATTTACTGCCTTGTGAAAAGTTGAAAGACGGTGTGTTAATTCATTCATGCATTATTTTGTGTCAGATATTATTATCTTTATAAAGCAATGATCATAATTTAATAATTTCTAATAAGATGATTTTCGTTAGCCTTGTCCCGCGTTTTCTGGCAAGATTAACAGTGATTTTTTCATGAAATAGAAATGTCATAATATTTAAAAATTTTATGGTTATTTCCTTTGATATTTTAAGAATTAAATTTGCTGGACAGTAGGATTCCTACACAGTTTGACCGGATACTATCTTCTGTTCAGTGTATTGATTTGAACATTCAATTTACAGATAAAGTTAGAAAAATTTCCTACGGTTCAAAAAATGATAATGAATTTTTTTAGGGGACTGTACTTGAATTAAGTACAGTAAACGAAAGAAGCCTGTTCAGTGAAAAACGAATTTATCCAACAAAAATTTTTAAAAAGTCATGATATTTCTATAACTTTCAATAACTGTCAAACATAATAAATCTGTAATATTTTAATTTTTATTTAAAATTGTTTAATTGCGTTTAAAAAAATTCTAGGTTCTGAATATCAGAAGTTAAAGATTCTAATCTTTAACTATTAATGGTCAGGAAAAAATATTAACTGTTTTGTTTAATTCAACTATTTCTTAAAAAATTAACTTCCAGTTAATTAATATATTTCAGTATAGGCATTACAGCCTTCTTAGTTTAAAATGCAACTGTTTGTTTGAAGATTAAATATTCTTGTTAGATTCATCCCTTTTGGTTGAAAGTCAACTGTTTTGTTGAAAATTCGTTTTTTTAAGTTGAAAATTTTCATGACAAATTTACTTCTTGTTTGAAACTCATACTTTAATGTTCAAAAGTCAAACTGAAATCTTTTTTGTATAAAAATTGAAATACTTTTTTAAAATTTGTCTCTGAATTAAAAGCAGTATCTGTTTTTGCGAAAACTTCATCTTTCTTGGATTAAAATACGACTGTTTAGTTGAAAATTAATCTTTTTCGATTGACGATTAAACTTTTTTTAAAATCAATTTGTTAAAAAAAATTTTGTTTCGAAGGTTCATATTATAAGTAGAAAATTTACCTTTTTGGGTGATTGTTTAGCTTTATTTTTAAAAACTGATATTTTTTATTGAAAATTCAACTGCCTGGGAAAAAATAAACTATTTTTTTCAGATTTTTTTAATAGAGACGAATATAGTTACGAATTTAATTATTTTCAAAAATCCATTAATTTTGTTGACAATTTATTTATTTGGCTAAAAAGTTATTTTTTATGATAGAAGATGAATTTTTGGTCAAAATAAATAAGTAAACTTGAAAATTTGTATTTTGTTTCTGGAATATTGTCTGATTCCATTTGTAAAAGATCCGACTTTTAAAATATTACATGATTAGGATACTGATGATGGAATGTTAATGTTTGGGAAAAACAATAATATTTTGAAAGAAAAATCTCAGAAATTACAAAAATGAAGTTTTCACCCTGCAAAGCTGAATTTAAATTTAAAAAATTGTCCATTTGCGTAAAGTCCCACATCTTATTATCTCCGGCAACAATCAATTATGTATAGTAAGAGAGAGGGGGGTAGAAATATCTTGGTACGATTTGTAACAGGGGTGACGGGTGCGTTTTGGAGGGGGCATATAATTCGTTACGTAATTTAAGCACGGCCCCTAGCTTGTAAAGTTAAAAAAGTCTTTCGTTTTTTGATCTATTTCTAATAAAAAATAAATATACTCCGATTAAAAGCGGAATTTGTAGTAAAGATAATGTATTTACCAATATAATTAGGGCAAGTGGCTAAGATAAAGCAGAAGATTCCAATTAGCGTCCACATTTGAAGAAATAAAATATTCACTCTTAAAGAATTGCGATAATAGGTTAACTAATGAACATTTTAGAAAATGTTTCAGTTTATATAATTAAAGTCCATGTCCCCTTTGTCCTTCTAACATATTAAGATTTATAACATTTTGTACGATTACGAAAGACAAATAATAATTACTAAGTAAAAAAAAAAATAACTTCACAAAGACTTCACACTGAATTTAAAATATTCCAAAAGAGTTTAAAACAAGATTATAAATAATATACTGGGTACCAAAAAATAAGAGTCAAAATGATTTTCATTCCTCATTTGAAATTTTTTTAATTTGCTGAATCCCATTGCATTATTTTGTTGCAGTATAGAAATCCTTTTGAATTTAATAAATTTTATTGTATTAACTAATTATGAATTTCATAAGCTGCTTTAACCTACATAGTTTGGATTAAAAAATTAGGAATTATTAAGACATAATATGTCAAAAGATTTAATAAACAGTCTTTAGAACAAGTTTAATTATTGTGAATCCCGCTTAGGAATTATTTGTTTAGCATTAAAATATTCAAAATCTTTTCATTTATGTAAATCATATGGCAACGTAAATGACGCAGTATTCATTTTCAGCATTATATAACAGCAAACAGAAATTACATTAATTTAACATAAAAATCAACTCCTTTAAATTTCTTGCATCCTCTTCATTCTTTTGAATCATTTAGGAATTACTATAAATTATTTTAAAGTGTATAAAATGTTATTTTTAATCTAAACCAAGTAGTTTAATTTACAAAAAGATCAATTGTTAACTAAAAACTTTTTAACCAAAAAGATAAATTCTCCATGAGGATGATTCATTATTTCAACATGATAAATGTATATCATAATTGTTTTTAAGACCAAATTATAAAGTTTGCGATAGGTGGTTTGTTACCACGTGTCGAATGGCGGTTACGTTCTCTAAAGAAACGTATACGTATATCTCCACGTCAGCGTCGATATACGTATATGTCGCAAAAAAAGAAAACACGAGAACTTATATGGACGCTAGCCAGACCGTCGAATACTTACAGGGGGGGGGGGGAAGTACTGAAATAATATTAAAATCAGCCCGACAAAATTCAAAGACCGAAATGTATTATTTTCAGGTTTAAAATAATACATTTACAACAAAAAACATAAAGATAAAGAAGCAAGGGAACTCAGGGGTTGTTCTTCAAATTACAACTGCCATCTTGACTTCGACACACGAGATAAAAATAATTTAGCATTTATTGGAAACAATTTAATTATTCTGTACCCGATTTAGTTTTAAAAGCTTTCGTATGAATCCACCCGACAAACATTTCATTTTCAGACGACGTGATGTAGGGTGAATTCGGTACATGTGGCCAGCTGTTAGAAGGGAGCTAAAACGTGGTAGACACTAATATCGCATCCATCATCAAACACTCCGCACTGATTCCAAAAATAGTAAGATCACAAAATCGAAAAAAGAACAAAACTAAACAGTGACACTGATAAAAAGGGAGTCAAGCCAGACCAACGGTCTGATGCGGCAAATCCATAAGATCTATGGAGAGCCGACATCCGCCATAGCGTCGCTTGCCAAAAAATAAAAGGGGCTTACCTTGTCCATTTCTGTAGTAAATACTGACTATTAATCCCAACTGTTGACCAACAAGTTCCAGTAATTCCAAAGATTATCGATCTCAATTCCCGGGTGAGTTTCAATGTCCTTTTTGGTAACAAAAAAAAGGAGAGTTGACCAGGCCCTTCTTACAACCTCAGAACCAAGAACGAAAGTGACAGACTTTTTTGAACGCGCCAAGACCGTCGACTCGAAGGGTGCTCGAGTCTGGGCGCGTTCGCAAGGAGCAAATCGGCGCGCCACTAATGGAGACACTGACAACTAAAATTTACTATATAAACTATGAACTACTTCTTCATACAAATAACGCAAAAAAAATCGCTGACGTAACAAATCGTAAGCATAACCGCACTAAATCTAGATTCCGAGCTTCGTGGAACCTTTTAACGAAAAAGGTTTCATGAATCTCGGAAACTTTCCGGCTTTCATTTTGAGCGGGAAGGTTTAAATTTTACAAAGTGGACAGGACATACTGTAGGATAAAATAATTAATAATTGCGTGTTTAACGCGCACATATTGCGTAAAATAATGTAATATATTCTACAGCTGTATATAGGTCACGCTACTTCGTGAAACTTTACCGATCCAATGACAGTTGAGGCCAACCTTGCCAAGTTTCCAATCGTTTGCTGCATGATTCCACTAGCGACATCAATTATCGAGGCAAAATGGCGTCGCCTGGAGTTAAGTGACAGTGACCAGGCCGAGTTCGCCAGGATTATGATTGCTGAAGTCCTTTACCCTGAGCCTTGGTAATTTCTGCAAAATCTTAGAAGTGACGACTCATCCTTTGCCTCCGTAGTGGTGTTGTTATCCTCCGAAATTTGACAGGTAGAGGTTAGTTGAACATGAAATTAAGCGCATACAGAAAGATAAATGGCAAAATAAGACAATTTTTGATAAATGCTCTTGGTCGGAATGACTTTCGTTCCTGGTCATTGTGGTTCTGGTCAATTGGCCGTTTAAATAACTCGTGAAAGTCTGAAGTCACAGGTAACTTAAAATTTACCCCGTCACAAGTTTCAATGCAAAAGTTTACTTACAACCAAATAATTGAATCATTAAATAAAAAAGACAAATTTTCAACTAAATAGTAAAATTACCAAATAAAAAGGTATTATTAATATTATTCTGGGTTGAGACCAAAACAACCCCGGAAGCTTGGGTGATCCCGTTTTGTCGCTTTCTCACCCTTAAGCGTGATCTCATAGCCCTATCTTATGGCTGTCATTCTGGAGGCTTCCATTTCCTATGCACGTTTCTGTTAAGACTTTGAGTTCGTCACCCCTGAGCTAGAATAATTCATTCGCTTGTTGAGACATTAGCTTTGAGCCTAAGAGTTTTTTAGCCTGCCTAAAGGCAGATACCAAACACTACTCATTCTAAAGTTCCTCGGTTATTCAAATGTTAATATCTTTAGTGATTAACCTACTGGAAATGGTAACAACTAGCTTATTCAGTGCTTCAAAGCACTCCCAAACTAGAAGCAATGTTGTCGTTGTTCCATATAGGGCCGTTATAGCAGCCATACTGTTTCAGCAGATACGGATGATTTTTTTCTTGTCATACTCCTTTACCTTGTAGGCGGATTAGAGTATGGGCCTATTCCATTCCCTCTACTTTACACTGACTCCTGCGTCTTTCTTGCTCTTGCAGCCATCTGTAAAGCAGTTGTCTCCATCATTGGGTAGGTGTGTTTTACTGCTAAACAATTCCTCTTACGCAGATAGGCTAACTCGATTTTACTTCTAAAGACGTTCCGTCGGGTAAACATTTTGTCCCTCAGCCTGCTTAGTGTCGGCCTCCTCGCGATGTCGATTTGTATCCGCACTACTGTCGCAATACTGCTACCGTTTACCGCATTTAATCTCCAGGCTTCCTTCGCAGCCTTGACCTTGACGATGAGATGTAGGAGTACGAAACCTATAAGTGCTCAAGAACCATCGTGGGTGTCGACTTAGAGACACCAGTGATACCTCTCAGAATCAGTTTGCTGATCCTTTCCAGTCGAGACTTCACATAGTCCAGTCAATGAAAACGCAAAAAAGGCCCTACCTCACAAAAGGTCAGAAGAAGACCAAACTTGGCAATTATCGTCATTTTGGGGCCCTATTAAAAACTCTCAAAATATCTTACAAACCAGACTCCTGCTAACAAAATGGCGCTCTAAATTTCGTTTCTTTGGAAATATCTTATTTTTATGTAACTACTTTAGATCTGAAGTAGTCATATAAAAATTTTAAAGCTGAGAATTTCCTATCACTTTTCTCAAAAACAAAATTTTCTCATAATAACAACTTTTGAGTTATGGCAGAGAATATTGGATCGCTTATTTGCAATTTGCAAAGAATGTCAAATTTTACCTTTAAATCTAAGAGATTATTAATTTTATCGTCATTATTTTGCTATAATATTATTATATCGGTATAAATAATATATATATATATATATATATATATGGGCGGCTAATCCAAGGGCTTGAATACTGGCGAAGGGAATCAAAATCGGCTTACTTTCCATATGACAGCGATATTAATCCACCAGTAGAGGTGCGTACACTAGTGCCTCGGTGGCTCAGACGATCACGCGTCAGGCTTACACGTAGAAGGACTTTTGTTTGATCCCTGAGCCGGACCAATGAAAATTAATTATGTACTTTTAGAGGGGTTTCGGTGGTTCAGAACCCACCTTAAACCGTTGGTTGCTAAGAAAAAGCTGGTCCCATACAAAGGATAAACGGGCTCCATACGGGGGTACAACCTTGGGGGAGCCTGATTTTGAAAAGACTCGAAAATCAGTCAGCGATCTCCTTGCGCTTGTAGGCTCCGTACGGGGGCAAATACACGGAATGGTTGCTAGACGCTTTCAAGTAAGGAACATATAGACATACACTTACATAACGCACCAAGATAGTGCTTCGAGTCTGTGCGTCTAACTAAAGACCTCAGAAGGATCGCACCCCCCCCCCCCACCATATTCTACAAGGGAGACTTGCAGATTGCATAGCTGGCGAGGCTTCAGGCCCCCCACCTACATTACAACAAGCAAACAAAACAAACGTACAAGGTACTGCAAGGTAAGGGGTCTTCTTCTTCTGCTGGAGTGCGATACTAACTCCCATCATACTTTGTGGGGTAGCTTTTTGAAACATCACTCCCTGAAGCGGTAAATTTAGAGATAATATCAAGAAGTGGAGAGTCTCGGTCGAATCCACTATCACAGATCACTTACAGATAGAGTTTGACTTAAAATATATTGTATTTACGGGCCCTAAATCGGCCAGAAATCCAAGAAGAGGCGTGGAGACACTGGAAACGGCAGCCGACATATTTATGGAACCTTCGTTCAAATGGCCAATTCTGGAATCTCTGTGATCATAAGCTATCCTTACTTTCATTCTCTCACCAAGTTCACTAATTTAGATTACAATCTTTGCATTTTATTAAGTAATCTGCGTTTGGTAAATTAATATTTTTTGAGAATCTTTCTTATTTGTAATACAATTTTCCAATTTATGATTACTTCTAAAATATTAATTAATTTCAAATGGGTTTAATAATATGAAGCTTTTAATGAGATATTTCAAACAATTTCTAATTTTAATAAAGTAGAAATAAAAGTATTAACAGAATGCTGAGAATTTATTTATAAAATTTACTAGGAATTCATATACTGGAAATGGCAGCTGACATTTTTACGGAAGCCATTAAATCTACTTATAAAAGTAATTGTCGAAATCAGAAAGAGGTTCAGACGTTCCAGTACTGGTAAAATGGAGGAACTGTGTACCTCATTTCCGCCGATGAGAGTCTGATGGGGATACCTTGGCTTTCGTTCTCTTGCCTCTGTTTTCCGCTTGAGCTTCCAACTCTCCGGTGTGGCCGCCGTTGATTGGCTAATATCGACAGGCGAGGTCCAATGGGTGCTTTCCACGCTGTGCTAATCCCTGGTAGGATCCGTGCTGACGATTGTTTCCGTCCTACGGATTGCCAAGGTTGCCATTGGTCGCTGTTCTTAACATGGCTACTACATGGTGTTGCAGTGGTGGTTGAGTCTATTACGGTGGTCCGGCTGGTGCTGCCACTCGCCGCTGGTCATGGTACTACCGCCTTGTGCTACCCGTGCCTGGCCTCGGGTTTCGGTAGGCCCCCTGGCGTCGTCGAGTGTATGTATATATGAATGAATACTATGTCACCCGAATTACGTTAAGGTATAGTTATTACTAGGGCTACGGAAAATACTCTCAAATAATGATATAACTAGACATGTACCAACTCTTAAATGACGCGGGAAGCACATATTAAAATTGTAAATAGGCTAAAAAGTTGTCCACCCCTGCAACACCACGTAGTAGCCATTTAAGAACAGCGACCAATGGCAACCTTGGCAATCCGTAGGACGGAAACAATCGTCAGCACGGATCCTACCAGGGATTAGCACAGCGTGGAAAGCACCCATTGGACCTCGCCCGTCGATATTAGCCAATCAACGGCGGCCACACCGGTGAGTTGGAAGGTCAAGCGGAAAAGAGAGGCAAGAGAACGAAAGCCAAGGTATCCCCATCGGACTCTCATCAGCGGAAATGAGGTACACAGTTCCTCCATTTTACCTGTACTGGAACGTCTGAACCTCTTTCTGATTTCGACAATTACTTTCATAAGTAGATTTGATGGCTTCCGTAAAAATCCCGGCTGCCATTTCCAGTATATGGATTCCTAGTAAATTCTATAAATAAATTCTCAGCATTCTGTTAATACTTTTATTTCTATTTTATCAAAATTAGAAATTGTTTGAAATATCTCACTAAAATATACATATTATTAAACGCATTTGAAATTAATTTATATTTTAGAAGTAATCATAAATTAGAAAATTGTATTACAAATAAGAATGATTCTCAAAAAATTTTAATTTACCAAACGTAGATTACTTAATAAAATGCAAAGATTGTAATCTAAATTGGTGAACTCGGTAAGAGGATGAAAATAAGGATAGCTCATGATCACAGAGATTTCAGAATTCGCCATTTGAACAAAGGTTCCATAAATATCTGGGCTGCCATTTCCAGTGTATCCGCGCCTCTTTTTGGATTTCTGGCCCATTTAGGGCCCATTAATACAATATATTTTAAGTCAAACTCTATCTGTAAGTGATCTGTGATAGTGGGTTTGATCGAGACTCTCCACTTCTTGATCTTATGTCTAAATTTACCGCTTCAGGAAGTGATGTCCCAAAAAGCTACCCCACAAAGTATGATGGGAGTTAGTATCGCACCCCAGCAGAAGAAGAAGACCCCTTACCTTACAGTACCTTGTACGTTTTTTTTTTCTTGTTGTAATGTGGGTAGGGGGCCTGAAGCCTCGCCAGCTATGCAATCTGCAAGCCTTCCTAGTAGAATGGGGGGGGGGGGGGGGGTGCGATCCTTCTGAGGTCTTTAGTTAGACGCACAGACTCGAAGCACTATC
>JAAAKG020145638.1:0-10845 GCA_010014905.2 Druon quercuslanigerum | reverse complement strand
AGAAGGGGGGGGGGGCTGTAATGAAATATGTGCAATACTAAATTTTTCTATCACGCTTTGTAAAGAACTGTTTATTGTGATTAAAAAAAAACTTTCACAAGTCATTTACAGACCTAGCCCTCCCACCTACTCCTATATTATATTGCATTCTGTGTTTCTATCTCTTGTGTAAGATAGCTTGTTTATTTGAAATAATTTGTTTTTAAACATTGGAAAGAGAGCAAAAAAAGTACTTAAAACAATACAATACTATTTCAAAAATGATTATTTTTGAGATTCAATTATTATTTTTTTTATAACTCAAAAGTCAAAGCAAAACTAAATATTTAAGAAAAAAACAGATTTGTAGCATTACTATATGAAAAGGTCGTTATAAGCAATAACAAATCGTTTAAATAAGTATGTTTGTTAACTTGCATTAACTTTTAAATAATTGAGTGAAAAGTGTACAAAAATGTAAGAATTCAGAAAAACTCGCAACTTTTCCGCATTATTTAAATTAAGTATGATTAACAATAATATTAAATTATTTAATCAATGAAATATTCCACATTAATTAATTATGCACCTCACTCTAATTGGAAATTGGGTCAACGATTTGGGTAGATAGAGTTCCTCTAGGAAGGTTTGGTGTTTAATATGCGGGAGTAATAGCGGTGGCTTCATGCAAGAGCTTGAAATACAAATATGTAAATATTTAAACACAAATTTGTAGTCTGAAAGAGAATTAGTTTTATCAAGAGTTTATGTCAGCTAACCCTTTCTTTACTGCCATGCGTATTTCGGAATCCTCAAGGTTGGACCGCCATAAACTAGCACAATAAAAAAGGGCGCAAATCACCCAGGGAATATTTAGAAATGAAATCATTCATATATATATTGAAATTATAATTTGAAAATGCTTTACCGAATATTCAAATGTTCAGTCATCACAGAATATGTTAAATATTCATTAGAAAACTTGCATTATTTATACAGAATTCCAAGCTGCTTTATTATAGAATGCGGAAAATATGTGACATCGATCAATATAATCAATCATAACCTTTGAGAACCGGACAGATGACTTAGATCGGTTTGAATCAGCCTGTTTTAGAGAACAGGATTCAGAGTTCTGGCATTTACTGTTAAAAATCTTCTACGACATCTAATTCTTCACGAATTTGGAAGTTTTTGTTTTAAAAATTATTTGCGATTGATTTATATGAAAGCTGTTTAAGTTAATTTTATAATTTCTTTTCTAGTTTAATAATATGTATATAAGCAAATTCAGCGAGGAAATTAGCTAGTTCAACAATATGCTTTTTCATCTCTTATAAAATTACTTAAATGAACCTGTTTTAGATTAGAGTAGGGTAACGGCCGGTACAGTAAACCAACTTTTGCATTTTATTTTTTATTCTTAAATCAATGTGTGATTAGAATCAAATTAAAATTAGTTTAAATTCATCACTATTTGTAAACATGAATTTTAAAAATTGTGTAAATTGGTCCATTGTAACCGACTTGGCACGTACAGTGAGCCGCGAGGGTGGGTACAGTGAGCCATTAGAGAAATTGCTATGTAGCATATTTCAATCAGTGCAGGTTGTACTGACACTTCCACGCTAAACAACAAAATTTTATAATTGACATATACTGAAAGGTTTTACTAGCAGGATATCTAAAGAAACCTAAAAGAATTTGAACAAAAAAGCTGAGTGATTTACACTAATTCCCTACGATATTATGTATTGTTCGAGGTGCAATAATGCGTACTCACCATACTCACTGTACCCGATAATGCAGTGGTTCACTGTACCGGTCTTGCACTTTTTAAACTATTTTTTTATTTATTACTGGTTATTCATATCTTAATAGCATGCGATATTAAAATTTTCGTACGTGTTACAGTAACGTAATGAATAAATATTTCCATTTTTTGGACTTATTGTTGATATTTAAATACAAAAATACATTACGTAAATTACATACAGAAATGCCTTACCAGTAAGAAAATATGCAATTTTCAATAAGTAGTTTTTTGTTAAGGTTGACTGACTCACTGCCTCTACTGGTCCACAGTACCGACCGTTTCCCTAATTGATAATAGATTCATACAGCAAAAGAATTGTATTTAACACTTTAATATATTTTTATAAGCAATTTATTTAGACAAGAAATAAATTAGATCAGTTTGTTGTAGACAAACATTGCTTCATACTAAAACCATTCTGTTTCATTATTAAAATTATATTAAGTACGCAAACTCCGTGAATAGGGCTAGATTCAATTTTTTGAATTTTAGGGTCTTATTCTGTTCGACTCATTTTTTTTGTCACGGTTCGGACTCATCGGAATGTCGTGAGACACAGTGGCGGACTTAACTTTGCCGCCTCCCTAGGATACCTGATAGAGCGGCCGCCCTTTGTTAATGCTGATTTCCCTAAGATGCAATGCATTTAAGTCATTCAGTTGATTAAAATCTGTAGAATTTGGTACTTACTTTGTTGATAATAAAACTCTTCTACTAAACATAAACTATAATTTCAAAATTAATATAAAGCGAATACAATGAACATAATTTTCTGCGATAATAAATATTTATTAATCCGTCTATGCTTGCACTGTCCACTGTCTGACATATGTGCAAATTAAGGAGCACTCTCATGCCATGATCAGATACGCACCGGTTGACCTCAGTTGGCGCGCAATTGAAAATTGGAATTTAAAGCAATTTTTGTAATTTAAATAAATAAATATTGAAAATTCAGAAGAATGTATATGAACAATTATTTCGAATGGCCTGGCAACAAATTTCTTCTGAAATCAAATTTTTTGTGAAGCGCAGTAGCAAAAGGGGCCCACATTGGCATCACTGGCCATGAATGCACGGAATTGGGCACAAGACAGGATTCACCAATCCTAGGTACCTTTGAAGTGCAGAAACGGGTCTGATTGGTCAATGATGTTTTACATTTTATTATTATATGGACTGTAAGCAAGGAAATCGCAAAGTTCGCTTTGGCCATGTATATTCGATTAGCATCAAAAATCGATGACAGGCAATCAAATTATCTCTCAATAACCACACTAGTGCGAATTCGCACCTCGCGAAACTTCTTACTTTTGCGACTTTCAGCCTGCGTTGACCAACGGTATCTCCCCACTACGAAAAATATGCTAGTATACTAGGCTATTTGCTACGTTAAACCTGATATCATTCACTTTGAAACCGCCCAGGCCGCTTAGGCGTTTGGAGCCAAAAACTTTGCGATTTACTACTAAACGACTCATTGTTAAGATCTTGGGAGTAGATAAAGCGGTTGTTGAAGGTTACACCGTCATGAGGTGCAACAATTGCCTGCGTCGTATCTACGATGAACACAAAGACGTATTGTGCATTGAATGTACCATGATAAGAAATTTCTTCATCAATTCCCAGCATGACTAGTGGAGTCTTATGGCGGAATTCTCTCTGCACTTCGTCGGATACTAATTGGTACCGAAACAAATTCCGCACCAACTAGCCATAATAATTTCTGGCTTCAGGAGGTGATCAAATAGGTGGATTAAAGGGTCAAGATTATTAAGAGGATAAACAACTCTGGATCATTTATGACCATAATAAAGGAAAGGAAAGAGGATTACCTAAAATACCAGGACATCAAGCTCCTTTTATTTATACAGCCTTGGATAATAAACCAAGCACCACGTCACCACAGCGATTTTAACACCAAAGGGGAAAACCGAGAAGAAGGAGAAAGCATGCCGCAATGAAGACACGAACCGTAGCACAGTGGGCTGAATCGGGAATTTACTATATTAAAAATCACCTACAGCCTACAATTCTTCACCGATTTTTAATTTTTCAAGAAGTAATTTTTTTCAAAAGAACATTTTTAAATTAGTATTAAATTAAATTTAATTATTATTTAATGATTATTTTCCTATTTGAATTAGGTACCGTTTCTGATTTGTTGCAAATGTGTCGCTTGATTGCCAGCAACTTGAACATGTTCAGTTTTTGATGAGAATTCCTTAGTTCATGGGCAAACTGTCGGATCCTTTCCGTAAACGGTGACGCAGTTAAGGGTACAATAAACACAAGACGCACTACGTCTTTCCGAGCCAATCTTCTTGTTAAATCGATGCAAGCGCATTTTGATATTTCGATCCGTCGTCCGGTTTCCCCTTTGATTTAAATCTGCCACAATTTTCGCCGCAACAATAAAATGAACAATTGATGGTCCAGAAGTCAAACTTTTATGAAAGATCTTCATGGAATTATTTCTCAGGTGATGTCTACTTTACGTGATTCTTATTAATGTCACTTCTAGTGGATCTCTTTTAATATCCTAAAGGAGACACCACTAGATAAGCAGACTGTCTACAAACAGGTGCTCGAATTTTCAGCATCCGAATTCACGCGCCGTTATTCTATTAATTATAACTTCTGCTAGATTACTCTTGCTAATTTTTCAAAATAAAGAATATTTTCGAGTTTTCCGCAAAAGCAGCCCCTTACATTGTTTGAAAACTTAAGAAAATCTGGATTCTTCCTTTGAATATCGTCTAGAGCAAAAAGTAGGGATAAGATCGCTATACACTTATAACAGGGCTCTTGCTCCAGGCTGTGCTGATGTGAACTTCTAAAGTGTTACTAAGAAACTTGTAAGACTTTTAGTAAAAAAATAAGGAAGCTCATTTTTCTCTACGGTTTAGGATCGTTACAGAACTGTGTTATAAGCAAGTGCTCGATCATGAGACATACAGCTTAAAGTGGGATCCGAACCACCTTAAACTTCGTGAAAGTACATGTAAAAATTTCCAGAGGTGCCGGCTCAGAGGTCGATCCTCGAATCTATTACGTAAATTCTGAGCGCCTAATTACCTGAGTCACGATGCTCTTGTCTTAATGTTATCAGCTACAGACTAAGTTAAGTGCCTGATGAGATATGAATCTTAGAAATTATTTGAATACGATGTTTGAAATCTTTTGCTTTGATGATGTAGTAGGTACAAAATTTGGAGCATGGTTTAGGTACAAGTTTTTCTTTTACCGCTGTTGTCCTTACGCAGCGACTGTGACCTTTGAAAGTTCTATTAATTGCCTCTGGATGCTTTCTTAGAGATACTATCTGCCACCTTACAGGCTTTTGTCACCTGCCTTCTGATGGCCCACATCAAAAGTTTCTCACAATGAGACATGTTTGTAACAAAACCGCCCGCTGACGTCAAGGTTGCAAAATGGGTAATTGTCCATTTTCAATTACTAATTACATACCAAAATTGTAGCTATCCTCAAACTAATTAATAATTACAAAGAGAAAATTGTAATTATACTCTAAATAATGAATAATTACAAAAGAAATTTTAATTAAACTCAAAATAATTGATAACTACAAAGAAGAAATTTTAATTACATTTAAATAATTAATAATTACAAAAGCAAATTGTCATTATACTCAAAATAATAATAATAATAACAAAATAAATTGTAATTATAATACAAATAATGAATAATTACAAAAGAAAATGATGATTATACTCGAAATGATTAATACTTACAAACAAACTGAACAAACAAATTGAACAAACTGAAATTATACTGAAAGTCATATAATTGTTTATCTTTCTTGATTACATCAAGTGTCAATCTCTTTTCCAAATAACTATTTACTTCTTGAGAGATTTCAGGGATCATTTTAATACAGGCGACGCCGGCAGCGCTCAACGGGAAGCCTTGCGGTGTATAGGCGCCTGTGGCGGGTGGTTGCTCCTGTCGATTGGTGCGGTCGGGTCAGTCATGTCGGCACTCAGGGTATTACGCGTGACGCAGGGGAATGGTCTTCGGAAAACTTGGCGGTATTCAGGTGTCCGTGACGGGCGGTTGTTCCTCGAGGTATGGTCGGGCAGGTCAGCGGTCAGGATGCTACGGGCGACGGGGGCAACAGTCGACGGGAAGCTTGGCGGTGTTCAGGCCCCCGTGACGGGTGGTTGCTCCAGTCGATTCGTGCAGTCGGGTCGGTTGTGTCGGCGTTTAGGACATTACGGGTGACGCGGAGAACATCGTCGGAAAGGTTGGCGGTGTCCAGGCGTCCGTGACGAGCGGTTGTTCCTGGCGATTACGTCGGTCAGGTCGGCGTCAGGAGTCAAAGGATGGCTTTGTGTCGGCACAGGGTGGCCAGGTAGTCGTATATCGAGTGACCTATTGAAGCGGGAGCAGGACGAAAGAACAGGAGTGTTGCGCAGATAGGCCTCTCAGGATGGCCACAGGAGCGCCTGTCAATCACAGAGCGAGTGAGTCGTTGTCATAGGTGCTTCAGGCGGCCACGACTCACCTCGGCCTCCGTGTACGGTGACGGATCTCCAGGTGTGTGTGATGCTGTTCGTCCCGGTCGCTCTACCATAGGTGCTCCAGGTGGTAGAGAGACCTGTCAGCTCGCCGAGCGCAGGCACTGTAGTCGAACCATTTTGTCGCCCTCGACGAACTGAGGGTAGTTTACCGCGGGTAGGCCGGTCAGGGGCACCTGATGCCAACGTACCCTAGTCCCGATGGGTGATCACAGAAGCGTCTGTCAGTCACCGATCGAGTCGGCTACTGGGAGAGTAAGTGGCCAGAAGAATTGCATCGTGTGAGAGCCCCCCGATGTTACTCGGTTTACCGCGCCCGAAGAAAACCCCGTTGTCTCATCGGGAGTGCTGTTTATTGTCTCGCGGCAGGTGGTCTGGTGGGTCGTGCAGGCGTACTGTCAGGTCTGGTGAAAACAGGAATGGTCGTGCCGTATCGAAAGATGACCCGTGAGTTCATTGTACGCAGAGTCGAGGTACTGCTCGTTACACAGTACTTGATTGCGTTCTAAAAATACTTTAAAAAGATCTTTTAATCCTTGTGGGCCAATTTCCGCAAAATTTCGGTTTAAAAGGAAAATAGAAAGAACCTATCAACACTATCAGATGGTGTGATGGCCATTGCTTCGTCCAGCGCTTTTTTGGTGGAGGAACTGCTTGGTTGAGACAGCGTGCGCACGCCACACATGCTCAAACTTACATGCAACTTGTACCCTCTGTTGTGCTCAGAATAAGCATCGGACATAAAAAATTTGGGGACTTTTTGCTTGTTTTTTTTGTGAACAACCCCACGCAAAGTTAACTAGAGTTCTCGAGGGCACCCTGTACATATATTTTTCTTTTTCAAAAGGTTAAATGACCACCGCATGATCTACCTGGGTGCAACCGTCATCTAAAAATGATTCCGGCTCCCAGTAGGACCGGGGTAAATCACACTTATGACCGCGTTTCACGATTTTGAGATGGGTGGCATGATGAAATCACAATGACAGACCGGCGAAACCCTCGTGTGTCACAAGACAATTACTTTAACCGGATCTGTTGGTTACAGTCATTGCAGCTCCTGTTTGAGGTCCTAATACCTCCCCCACTTATCCTTTTCATTAGCAGTGAAGTTGTAGTGGGCCGGAGCCGAGAATTCGATTAGGAATATAGTTCTTTTCTCGCAGTCTTTGAAAACGATGTCAGACCTCGAGTTTGCAATTGAGACGATTGTCCGAAAATTGTATTTCCAGGAAATATAGCACTATTTGTTTTGGACAATTGACTCCATCTCCCCCCCCCCTCTCTTTCTTTCTCGGAGCGTTGGGCAGGGAAGGGTCGAAACCACCCCCGTAACCCAGATACATCCAGACATTATGTGTTCTAGGTACTCAGCGTGTGACACGCTCTGCACCTATCGCTGGAAACTTATGGGCATACAATTCTTTCGCGGCATACTAAGGTGGAAATTGCACCGTCCTGGTACGCGAAAATGAGACCCTCTGTACCGGAATTAGGCCTTGATGATTTGAGAAAGGCCAAAACTTGGTCATTTGACAATAATGGTTTTTCTATATTTTCGTAAAATTTTCCGTGCAATTTCTTGTCAAGTATTTCTTGGTGGAATTTTTCACCCTCTGCTTTCTTTACTTCGGCTTTAAGAAAAGAAGCATCTAAATGGAGTAATGCAATTTTCTCACTTCTGATGTTAAAATTAAAGCCAAGGTTCTCGGCCGCGTGCTCTGAGGCTTTGTAAAGAAACGCTCACTTGCCAATCATCTCGTTGTTTCTGACCATTCTTAGAAGAGGATCTCTAACATTTGCAACAGCTCAAGCTATACTTAGAACAATTCGATTATGAAGCCACTGGAGATTTAGAAGTCCGCGCCCACGTTGATGGAGTGAAACGTATAATCGCAGAACAGACGAATTGTTACGTAAGCGGACGATATACTGCTTATCGTGCGCGGCCAGTATCTGCACACGCTCTTCCGAGTAACGCAGCAAGCAATAAGAATAGTAGATTCATGGTATAAGAAGACTGGACTATCAGTCAATCCGAGTAAGACGGTTGCAGTCGTATTCGCCAGGAGTTATAAGAGAGTAACCATGAGTACATTGGAACTGGTAGAACAAAACTAGAAATCAAAGGATAGAGCTAAATATCTAGGAGTTACTCTGGATAAGAAGCTGTCATGGAACGAGCACCTGGAAAACAAGTGCAAGAAGCTGGTAGCGACTCTTTGGCTCTGTATGAGAGCCACAGGGAAAAGCTGGGGCTTTAAACCGGAGACAGTTATGTGGATCTGTATAGATATCCTGCGACTCAGGCTGACCTATGAAGTGGTGGTCTGGTGGAGCAGGGTTAAACTGTCCACTGTGAAGTCTTGACTGGAAAGGATCAGGGGACTGATTCTGAGAGACATATCTGGTGCCTCGAAGTCGACACTCACGATGGCTCAAGGGGCACTAATAGGTTTAGAGGTCCTCCATCTCACCATCACGACCGTGGCTACGAAGACAGCTTGGAGATTAAATATGATAAACGCTTGCACTATCTCGACAGTAGTGCGGATAACAATCAAAATCACAAGCCGGCCGACACTGAGCATGCTCAGAGACAAAATGTCGACTCTTCAACAAGAATTATCGAGTTAGGCTATCCTCGAAAGAGGAATGGACACACCTGTCCAGTGATGCAGAAAACTGGTTTACTGGTCTCAACTAGTTATAATAATAATAATAATAATCATCATCATCATCATCATCATTTGCTGATCCGTAATTATCCATTTAATATTTGCATCCTTATTCGTATTAATTTTTCTGTGATCTTCAGATGTACTTGACGAAGCGAAGTTTTTAACTTTACCTTGGTCACAAGACGTTCTTGTACAAAATGTTCCAAAAGTTTTCCTTCACTTTCTTTCAATGAAAGAAGAAAATTGGATCTTTAGGTGAAATAGTGGGTGATAGCAAATGCGTTAAGTCAGTATTGTGAAGGACGGCAGAACATGAAACACTGGTGCCACTAGCGTAGAACCCTGCATTTTAATGACAGCTGATAAGAAACATTGGATATTTAGTATTTTTCACAGTTTTTGTAATATTTTGGATGTCTGTAGATACTTTAAGAACTTTGAGCTTCAATTCAGCCAAGATTAACTGTTTCTAGAATTTAAAAAATATAGAGGATTAAAAAGAAGACCAAAGACCTAAAATACCCTGGATATGTCTTTTTAAGGTTTTTAATTCTCAAGCATATTAAAATGGTAAAAGATAACAATTACTTGTTTAACGTTTGAAACAAATAAACTAAAAATTTTATAATAATAATATTAAAAATAGTTCTTCTATTTTTAATGACTTCAATGATTCAAATGTATTATTATATAAGAATAAAAATATACAAGAAATCATAAAAATCATCATTTTTAATATCCAGTATTATTGTATTAATCGTTAAGATGGTCAAAGTATTATCAGTATTAAAGCTATTGAGTGGACTGTACATTTAGTCATTTATTAATTAAAAAACTGAATTAGTGTATGAAGATATAAATTAAATATGGACTAAAGACATCGATGTATAGATCCGAACTCTCGATCAGGGTACGACTCAACCCGCTCAAACAGAGTAAAAAAGTGTTTTTCTCCCTTCCAAAAAACAACAAGCAATTAATCGTGACAGAAAGAATTTTAGTATTAAAGTTGGGCATTTATTGCAAATATATCAGTTTTTAAAGCATAAAATAATTTGGAAAAAGACTCTTACGATTTGTTTACACCGATGTCCTTTAACATAAAATAATCGAATGGTCCTGATAGTTTCATGCGTACAAAGATTAAATTTTTTTATATATTCTTGTCATTGCCGAACATTTAGATTCTTTTGAAAGTGTTAAAAATGATAGTTGTTATAATTTTAGAAATTTAAAAAATATTTTGAGACCCTTACTATTTTTAAGGAAAATTTAAAAGTAACAATGATAATAGTTTTGAATTATCGCAGAGTGTCGACATTTATGTACAATTACATTAATCTATTATTAAATTCAAGTATAAAACTAAATTATAATTTTAAAATAATGATTCTCTTGCAGGCATAATGATAAAAGACGCCTAAATCGAAACTAGGGATATTGTCATCTCAATTTCACGCACTATGACAATAATCTAAAATTTCGGCAACAAGAAGAGTATATCAAAATTTAAAAATCAATCTAGTCATAAAGCTATTAAAGTCATAATTCTGTTTCACTGAGGTTTTGCATTTTGACTTTAAAAATTAGTCTTTGCTCAAATTTCAATCAGAATCAAGAAGGTTACACTTACGTATAACGTAGATATACACAACGACCAAGAGGCCAAAAAATGGCTTGTTTACGTTCTGAGCACCTTCCGAGCAATTCCGTGGACAACCGAGACTGGAATCAGACGGGAGTACGAGTGAAGTTACAAGTTTAAGCTTTGTTGTTGTAAATTGATACTTCAATAAGCAAGGATTCCAGTCCGATTCCAGTCTCGGTT
>JAAAKG020145637.1:0-32767 GCA_010014905.2 Druon quercuslanigerum | reverse complement strand
GGAAAATCAGTTTTTTTTGTAGCATTCATCTTTTTGAATAGAAAAGTCAATTGTTTTTTTCAATATTCGGCTTTTTGGATAGAAAATTCATCCTTTTAATTTAAATATTTACAACTGGTTTAGATTTACATCTAATATCTTTTGTTTGAAAATTCGAACATTTGGTTGGGAATTTTTCTTCAAAAATAAAAATCTCAAATATTAAAAAAAAATTCTCTTCTGCTTGAAAGTTTTACTATTACGGTGTTGCAAATACAACTGATTATTCTAAATTTAATTTTGTTGCCGTTGAAAAATTAAAAATGTGATGAAAAATGAAATCTTTTTTGGTTGAAAATTAATCTTTTGTGGTAGAAAATTTAATTACTTTGTTGAAAATTCAGTATGTTTTCAATTCAAATCTTAATTACTCCATATTTAATTAAATATTAAATTAAATCTGAAACGAATTCAGTGAACAATAAATTATAATATTGATTAATAATAATAAATCTTTCAGGCAAACCCACCTCAGTTCGACAAGGCGGAGGAATTATCGCAACTACGCTTTTTGAATGAGTCTTCAGTCCTTCACACTCTGCGACAGAGATATGCCAGTAATCTAATTCACACATACGCAGGAGACAACATGGTCGTCATCAATCCTGTAGCTCCTCTGGCTATTTATTCGGAAAAAGTAAGTCACCCGAAAACAATCAAATACACCCGACTCAAGGTTTAACCCCAGTTTTCAGTTGGAATGCATAATATTGCGCAATCTCCGCATGTGAGTAGCAGCGCATTGCGCCTTTCAGCTACGCAGCTGATATTTTTTAAGCAAAATTCGCAACTGATTTTCGGGTATTTTTGTTCATTCTAAGGCAGTGTCAAGAGCTTCCAATAAGTTTTTTAAAATTATTTCTTTAATTTGCAGGGATTGCAAAGCGTTTGAATTATTTTAACATAAACAGTAATCTAGAATTTCAGATGGATATTGAAAGGTTTTACAGAACCTATAAGGTTTTACAAGATTTTAAAACATTTAGATTTTATAAGATTTCTGAGGATTTTAATGATTTTTAAGAAATTTCAAAGCTCTCAATGTATATTAATACATTTTCGAGGATTTAAGGATATATCATTATAGAATTTTAAGGGATTTTATAATATTCTAGTGGATTTGCAAAAAATGTATTCACGTGAAGTGAGACATTTTGTAGGATTTCAAATATTTGAACAAATTTAGAATCAGGTTTTGGAATCCATCCTGAATTATTATTAATTTATCTTGAATTTTTTTAATTCTTTTAAATTATTTAATTAACTTGATATCTTCTAAATTTGCTCAACTTTATTTAATTCAGTGGATTTAAAATGTTGTGTATTTTGTTTATTAATATGGTCTTGAATATCAATTTATAAAAATGATCAAAGGATTTGAAATATTTAAAGGTATTGTAAATGGTTTCCTGGTATTTTCAAAGTATTTAAAAAGTTTAAAGGGATTTCAAAAGATAGCAAAGGATTTAAAATATGTTAGGAAAATTTAATAGATATGCAGAATTTTTTTATTTATTTCATTTGTCTAAAAGAATTTCAAAGGCTTTGCAAAATTGCAGGGTTTTTAAAAATATTACAAGACACTTTCAAGAGATTTAAACAATTTCAAGGGATTTTCAAGAGTTTTAGTAATTTTAAGGGATTTTAATATTTTTCAGGGGTTTAAGGAATTTATTCGTAAGAAGTGAGGGATTTCATTAGATGTCAAAGATTTAAAGAGAGTTTTAAATATTTATTGCGATTTATTTGGAATTCACACTGAGTTCTTTTGAATTCTTCTGAATTCTTAGGCATTTCATCAAATTTTTTTGAATGCCCCTTTCATTTTTCTAAAATAGTTTCAAACTTACTGAATTCAATTCATTTTTTAATTTTTTTTAATTTTTTCTATTCACTTGTATATTTAATCTATATTTAATTAAATGTTACTAAAGTAAATTGATTTGATTGATTTCAAAAATGTTTCCAATTCATTTAAATTCGTTTGAATTGTCCTGAAGTCATTATTCACTTTTTGGCCAGAAATTGGCAGGGTTTTAAAGATTTGAAGATATTTAAAAAATTTTTTTAGGACTTTAACCTCATTTCTTAATAATCAACCCTAAATTCTTTTAAATTCTTAGAAATTCTCTTGAATATTTATAATTCACTTTAATTCTTCTAAATTTACTTAATTCTATTTAATTCTATGGATTTTTTATTGTGAATTCTTAAGCAGTTTATGACAATCAAATTTTTTATTACAAAATTTTTTCCTAATCCATTTGAATTTTTTTCTGATTTTTAAATTGCTTTGAAAAAAGTTAATTTTGGTTACTAGTTTTTCTGAAGTTTTTTACTTCTTTTAAATTTTCAGTTACGAACAAATAATAAATGAAGATTAGAGAGAATCTTTTTTTAAACAATCTCTTTCTTGTATTGAATAAATTTTCCAGAAACACAACAAATATTTGTAAAATTGGTATCCCACCTAGTCCTCATTATTTTTGATTATTTTTATTATTTTATTATTTTATTATTCCGTTCTTTGTTTTTATCTCTACTGTAAGATAGCCTTTTTGTTTAAATTAATATTTTTAAATCATTGTTAAACGAGTAAAAATAATTTACTAAAGAAAATAGAATACTATTTAAAAAACTATTCTTGTTAATTTTAATTTATTATTTGTTCAGAACTAAAAATTCAAAGCAAAACTGAAGATATAAAAAAAATGCAACTGTCTGGCATTTATCTAAAAGAACAATAATCAATTTATTAAATAATCATGTTTGTTAGCTTGCAATTATTAGTACCTTACTGAGTGAAAAGTGGACAATAAGTTAAAAATAAATAATTATTTGTTTAAACAATTAGGTTCTAGAAATTTGATAAAAAGTAAAAAATTACAGAAAAAACTGAAACTTTCTAACATTATTATTAGAGAATATATTGATAAAGAACACTGAATTATTTTAATAATTATTGATCTTAAACTCTATTCACTATTGATTCGCTTTATCTAAAAAGTGGATAATAAGTTGAAAAATTTCCGAAAAACTGCGTCTTTATATCTGTAATTTAAGAGAAAATTGCTAAAAACAATAATAAATTCTGTAATAAATTAATGCAAACGTGTAATAATTAATAGACTCACAAAACCCAAGTTTTCACTTATGGGGGGTTTTTTTGGGGCCCTATTAAACAGACTTATACAGCTTCTTAATTTTTCTTAAAATTGTAATATAAAATTAACTAGCAATGTTTTTTGATTTCTCAAAGTTTAATTTTTCAAACTAAAAACTAAACTATATTTTGTTGAAAATTTGTTATTTTTTTTAATGCAAATTAAATATTTGGTTGAGGATGTATGTTTTTTAGTTGAATATTTATTTATTTTTTTGAAAATTCTATCTTTTGGTCATAAAATTAATTGGTTAAATATCGGTAAAAAATTGGTTTTTATTTTAAGTTAAAAATTAAAATTCTGAACTGAAACTGTATAATTGGTTGGAAATGCGTTTTTTTTAAATTAATTTTTTAAAATCTGAACATTTAACTTTTTTTTAACTTTTTTTTTAGTCGAAAATTAATTTTCTTCACCTGAAAATTTAATTTAACTAATGCATTTGAGTATTTCATCATTACATTAAAAAGTCTATCTCTTTGATTAAATATTAATTTTTTAAGCTGATTAATCCATTTTCGGTTGACAATTGATTGTTTTTAGTTCAAAACAGGTTTTAAATTAAAATATCTCATTTAAAGATACGCTATTTTAATTTCTAATTTACCATTATGTTTGAAAATTTAACTGTTTTCTTAAAAATTCGTTTTTATTTTTATTTAAAAATTAACATTTTTGACTGAAACAAATCTATTAAATTTTTGTTTTAAAATGTATCTATTTTAGTAAAAAATTTATGTATTTTTTAAAAATATTTCGCCTTTTCTGAAAGAAAATTAATCTTCTTATTTGAAAATTCATCATTTCGGTTAAAAATTTAAACGATTTTGTTAAAAATTACTTTTTTCTTGTTGGTAATTAATCTTTTTAACTGAAA
This sequence comes from Druon quercuslanigerum, assembly GCA_010014905.2. Taxonomy (NCBI): domain Eukaryota; kingdom Metazoa; phylum Arthropoda; class Insecta; order Hymenoptera; family Cynipidae; genus Druon; species Druon quercuslanigerum. Next base: position 28,687 of record JAAAKG020145637.1, on the reverse strand, counting down.
ATGTAACTAATCCAGTTAAATATATAACTATTTTGATGAAAAATTAATATCTACAGTTGAAAATCATTTTTTTTAGGTAAAAAATTTAATTATTCAATTTCTGGTTAGAAATTCCTCTTTTCTGTTTAAAATTCATATTTTCGGTTTAAAATTCAACTACTCCAGTTAAATATTCGTCAATTTAGTTAAAAATTCATCTTTTTGGTTTAAAACATAATTATTTTAGTGAAAGATGCATGCACTTTGGTTCATAATTTAAATATTTTTCTGAAACTTCGTTTTTAGGTTGAAAATGTAAATATTTGTTAAAAAATGCATATATGCTGTTGAAACTGCAATATTTCTACTGGAATTGTTAGGAATTTGAATGATCAAAATTTATGTCAATTATTATTCAAATCCATGGCCTCCAGGAACAAATTCAAGACATATATAATTATTTTTATAGTATTGTTTATTTATTTAATATCTTTTAATATAATTTTGTCAGAGTTTTCTAGATATAACATAATAATTAAATCCCTAAAAACGTGTACCATTAAGAATTTATTTATCCTTTAATAAAGCTACTTTCACAAATGAAAAAAAAGTTATTTTTCTTTAGCTATGAATAGTACAAGGGCTGAAAAACATTATTTATAATAAACTAGCAAAATTTTATACATATTCCTAGTCAATTATTTAAAAAAATATTATACCCGGATAAATCTAGACATATCAGAGAACATCTTGGAATTCTCAGTGCATTTTTTCCGCCAGATTTGATTAGACACCCTGATGAAAAAAAAAAAAATGAAGAGGATATCTAAGTTGAACTAGCTATGGTTGAAAGCAAAACGATAACTACAATTTTTTTCAGGTCGTCCAAATGTTCAAAGGATGCAAAAGTGAAGACATGCCTCCACACATTTACGCCATGGCTCAATCAGCCTACAGAGGCATGCTTGCCACAAGACGAGACCATTCGCTTGTTTTCCTTGGACGAAGTGGATCTGGGAAGACTACAAACTTCAAACATGCTCTGCACTACCTCGTACTCGCTGCCGGGACAGTCAATAAGGTACTTAACCCAGAATTGACCAAATTCTCCTGCAAACTTGTCCAGGCATTGATTTCTAAACAACTGACATGACTCTTGTATCAGAAACGGCGGAGATTTTTTTTTTGAGGAGCGCACAAGGAGGAGCGTAAAAATTTTCAAGATTACAATAACTTGTCAAAGATTTCATCAAGTATTCACAAAGATTTCAGATAGATTTCAAAGATTGCATAAAGTTTTCAATGATTTTCCAAAAATTTCAATAATTTTACAAATATTATCAAATATTTTAAAAGGTTTTCCAAAGGTTTCAGAGAGATTTCAATGATTTTCTTCATTTCACGAAGATTGGAAATATTTCGTAAAGATTTCACAAAGATTTCAATTTTTACCCAAAGCTTTCACAGGTTTCACAAAGATTTCAGATAGATTTTAAAGATTGCATTAAGATTTCAATGATTTTCTAAATAATTCAATATTTTTACAAATATTACCAAATATTTTAAAAGTATTTTCAAAGGTTTCAGAAAGATTTTAGAAATATTTCAAAACTTACATTAAGTATTCAAAGATTTTCAAAAAATTTCAATAACTTCACAAAAGTTACCAAATATTTCAAAAATATTTATAAAGTTTTCAGAATGATTAAATTATTTTTTAAAGATTTCACAAAGAATAGAAGTGTTTCTGGCAGATTTCAGATAGACCTAAAAGATTTCACAAAGACTTTAATTACTTGATGGAGATTTAAAGAATTTCACAAATATCAAAGATTTTAAATATTTTTGAAAGATTTCCAAAGATTTTCCAAAGACTTGGTAAAATTCCAATGATTTCTCGAAGCTTTTATAAACGTTTTACAAAGATTTCACAAATATTTCACAAATATTGTGCAAAGATCTTCCAACGATTTCACAAAGATTTTAAATATTTCAAAAAGATTTCAATTTTTACTCAAAGCTTTCACAGGTTTCGCAAAGATTTCTGATAAATTAAAAATATTCTACAAAGATTTGACAGATTGCAATAACTTGTCAAAGATTTCATGAAGGTTTCACAAAGATTTAATATAGATTTCAAAGATTGCATTAAGATTTCAATGATTTTCCAAATAATTCAATATTTTTACAAATATTGCAAAATTTTTCGAAAGTATTTCCAAAGGTTTCAGAAAGATTTCAATGGTTTTTTAAACGTTTCACAAAGACTTCAAAGATTTCAGATAGATTTCAAAACTTACATCAAGATTTCAATGATTTTCAAAAGATTTCAATAATTTCACAAAAATTACCTAATATTTCAAAAATATTTCTAAAGTTTTCAGAAAGATTAAATTATTTTTTATATGTGTCAAAGATTGGAAATATTTCTCGAAAATTTCATAAAGATTTCACGAAGATTTCAAATACTTTGCCAAACAGTCACGAATATGTTACAAATATTTTTTAAACTTTTCACAAATGTTCTACAGATTACTCAAACATTTTAAAGGTTTCAAATATTTCGAAAATTTTCCTGATAGATTGAAAAATTACATAAAGATCTCAATGGTTTCCCAAAACTTTCAATAATTTTACAAATATTACTAACTATTTTTAAAGGTTTTCCAAAGGTTTCAGAAAGATTTCAGTAATTTTTTAAAAAGATTTTACGAGGATTGGAAATATTTTTCAAAGATTTCACAAATATATGACAAGGCTTTTCCATCGATTTGACAAAGATTTGAAATATTTCGCAAAGATTTCACAAAGAATTTAATTATTATCCAAAGCTTTTACAGTTTTCGCAAAGATTTCTGATAGATAAAAAATATTCTACAAAGATTTGACAGATTGCAATAAATTGTCAAAGATTTCATGAAGGTTTCACAAAGATTTCATATAGCTTTCAAAGATTGCATTAAGATTTCAATGATTTCCCAAATAGTTCAATATTTTTACAAATATTACAAAATATTTCAAAAGTATTTCCAAAGGTTTCAGAAAGATTTCAATGATTTTTTAAACGTTTCGCAAGGATTAAAAAGATTTCACAAAGACTTCAAAGATTTCAGATAGATTAAAAGAATTACATAAAGATTTCAATAATTTTCAATAGATTTCAATAATTTCGAAAAAATTACCAAAAATTTAAAAAATCTTTCTGAAGTGTTCAGAAAGATTAAATTATTTTTTAAAGATTTCACAAAGATTGGAAATATTTCGGGCAGATTTCAGATACACTAAAATATTTCATAAACTCTTCAATTATTTGATGGAGATTTAAAGAATTTCACAAATATTATCAAATATTTTGCAAAGATTTCCAAAAATTTTCGAAAGACACGATGAAATTGCAATGATTTCTCGAAGATTTCACAAAGATTTCAAATACTTCGCCTAACTGTTGCAAATATGTTACAAATATTTTAAAAAGTTTTCACAAGTATTTTACAGATTTCTCAAAGATTTTAAATATTTCACAAAGATTTCAAATATTTTGCAAATTTTCCAGATATATTTAAAAGTCTTCAGAAAGAATTAAATGATTTTCCAAAGATTTCAATAATTTCCAAATATTATAAAATATTTCAAAAGTATTTCTGAAGAATTCAGAAAGATTTCTGTGATTTTTTAATATTTTCCAAATATTTGATAAAATTACAATGACTTCCTGAAGGTTTCAAAGATTTTAGCTACTTCGCAAAGACTTCAGATAGATTTAACAATCTTCACAAAGAATTTAATGATTTAAAAAAGGTTTCAATGATTTCACAAATATTATCAAGTATTCCAAATATTTTCCAAAGATTTCCAAAAAGTTCATAAAACTGGAATGATTTCCCGAAGATTTCATAAAGATTTCACAAAGCTTCCAAATATTTCGCAAGCGTTTCGAATAGATTATAAAAATTTCACAAATTCTTTAGTTATTTCACAAAGCTTTAAAATATTTTAATGATATCCGAAAGTTTTTACAAAAATGTAATTAATGTCACAAATATTATCAAATATTCCAAATATTCTAAATATTTTGCAACGATTTTTAAAGATTTGACAAAATTGAAATTATTTCCCGAAGATTTCATAAAGATTTCATAAAGATTTCACAAAGATTTCAAATACTTTGCAAAGGTTTCGAATAGATTAGAAAAACTTCACAAAGACGTTAATTATTTCACAAAGATTTCAATGATTTCCGAAATATTTTACAAAGATTTAAAAAGCTTAACAAATATTGTCAAATATTCTAAATATTTTGCACAGATTTCTAAAGATTTTCCAAATATTTGATAAAGTTGCAATGATTACCCGAAGATTTCATCAAGATTTCACAAAAATTTTAAGGATTTCGAAAAGTTTTCAGATAAGTTTTAAAGTTTGCACAAAGATTTCAATGAGTTCCCGAAGATTTAAAAAATTTCTGATAGATTTATGAGTTCACGACTCGAAAATTTCGAATTTTTGACAAAGATTTCAGATAAATGTCAAAAATTCTATAAACATTTCAATGATTTCAAATATATCGACTTTAATAATTTTAAAAATAGTACCAAATATTTTAAAAGTATTTCCAAAGGTTTCCAAAAGTTTTCAATGCTTTTGTAAAGATTTCACAAAGATTGGAAATATTTTCACAAATATTATCAAATATTCTAAATATTTTGCAAACGTTTACAAAGATTTGATAAAATTGCAATGATTTCCCAAAGATTTCATAAAGATCCACAAATATTTCAAGTATTTTCCAAAGGTTTTAGGTAGATTAGAAATATTTCACAAAGAGTTTGATTATTTCACAAACATTTAAAAGGTTTTCAATGATTTCGAAAATATTTTACAAAGATGGAAAAAATGGCACAAATATTATCAAATATTCTAAATATTTTGCAAAGGTTTCCAAAGATCTGATAAAACTGCAATGATTTCCTGAAGATTTCGAAAATTTCAAATGCTTCGCGAAGATTTCAGATAGATTTCAAAGATTGCGTAAAGATTTCAGTGATTTACCAAAGTTTTCAAATATCCCGGATAGATTTTAAAATCTTCACAAAGACTTAAAATGATTTCCCAAAGATTTCAATAATTTAACTAACATTACCAAATATTTAATAAGTATTAGGTCGGTCAGAAAGTTTGTTCAGATTTTTCAATAAACTTCCAAAATTAAAATTAAATATAAAGAAAAATACCTAATCAATGTTACATACATCTTTGTTTTCTAAACATAAAAACAATAGTGCATATGTCATTCATTAAGTATTCCTCTTTATATTCATTTTTAACTTTTGAAATTTGTTTATAAATCCGAACGAACTTTCTGACTGACCCATTATTTCCAAAGTTTTCAGAAAGATTTCAATTATTTTTTAAAGATTTCACAAAGATCAGAGATATTTCTCAAAGATTTCAGATATACTTAAAAGATGTCACAAAAACTTTTCATACAGATTTAAAATATTTCAATGATTCATGAAAGATTTAAGTAATTTCACAAGAATTATCAAATATTCTAATTATTTTCCAAAGATTTGATAAAATTGCAATGTTTTTCCGAAGATTTCATAAAATTTTTTAAATATTTCGGATAGATTTAAAGATTATTATTTCACAAAGATTCCAGATAGATTTCAAAAATTGAAAAAAAGAAGCAAGAACCATTTGAAATATTTTCATAGTTTTTATCGCTTTTCCACCTTTTTGAAAATAAAATTCTTCTTTCTCCATTTTCAGATTCTCACAATCGAGAAGCTGAACGCTCTCTTCACGGTTCTCGAGGCATTTGGCAACAGTCGAACCCACATGAACTCAAACGCTACCAGATTCACCCAGATCTTCAGCCTCGACTTTGATCAGTCGGGACAAGTGGCCTCAGCCTCGTTGCAAGTCCTGCTTCTTGAAAAATCGAGAATTGGCCGACGCGGAAATGGCGATCCAACTTTTCACGCGGTTTACAGACTTCTTGCTGGAGCGGAAGGTGCTCTGCGAAAGGAGCTCAACCTGGCGAATTTGGTGGCTGAAAATAATCCCTTCATAACTCCTCTTCAGAAGCACGAGGACAAGCAACGAGCCATGGTGGAATTCAATCGTATCGTCGCTGCCTTGAAAATTCTGGGGGTTTCTGAGGCAGACGAGAAGGCTATTTGGTTCACTTTGGCTGGGATTTATCATCTGAGCTGTGCAGGAGCTGTCAAGGCTGGCACGAGTTCTCAGAGTCGCTGGCAGTTTGCGCGAGTGGAGTGTGCTGAGAGAGCGGCTACCTTGCTGGGGACGTCGGTTGAAGAACTGAGTAGAGTTGTCTTTTCTTGCAATGGTGGAGGAGGCACTCCCAACACTCCTAGACCTAATTTAAGAACTCCTAGTCCAACAGATCAAAGCAAAGATGTGACGGGACTCGATGCTCTAGAAGGACTTCTTGTTGGTCTTTATTCTGAAGCCTTTCACTGCGTCGCTGCTTTGATCAACAAGTAAGTTTATAGAGTCCAGAAGTGATGGAGAGCCTTTTTTTCCTCTAGCTGGAGGCAGAAGAATGAACTTTTAATATTGTTGGATGAAACACCTTCTACATAGTATAATAATATTATACTATGTAAGAATTTTATGTCTATTTTAAATAATTAATAATAAATAATAAGTACAGGTATAAAATTCATCTTTCCAAATATTTCATAAAGGTTTTGAAAGATTTCCCGAAGATTTCGCACAAATTGTGAAGGTTTCCTAAAAATTTCCGATAGATTTAAATGATTATGAAAAGATTTAAATGGTTTTTAAAAAAATTCACAAAGAATTCGCATGGATTTAAAGGATTTCCTAAAGATTTCAATAATTTCAAAAATATTTTCACATATTTTTTACATATTTCAAATATTTCGCAAAGATTTCACGAAGAGGTTAATAATTTCACAAATACTTCAACAAGTTTTGAAAGATTTTAGGTCGATTTCAATGATTCCACAAAGATGTTAACAGTTTACCGAAGATTTCGAAATTTTTTTACAGGTTTCCGATAGATTTAAAAGATTTCAATGATTTTCTACAAATTTGACAAAGAATTCGGATGGATTTCAAAGATTTCCAAATTTGTCAAATTTCAAAAATATTACGAAATATTTCGCAAAGATTTTGAAAGATTTCAACAATTTTGGAAAGATTTTAGGCAGATTTCAAAGATTCCACAAAGATTTTAGCAATTTCCCAAAGAGTTCGATAAAATGGTAAAGTTTTCCGAAATATTTTCACTAGATTTAGAAGATTACCAAAAAATTTCAATGATTTTCCAAAAATTGGACAAAGAATTCGGGTGAATTAAAAAAATTTCAATAATTTCAAAACATATTAGTTTATACATATTAGTTTTTTATAGTTTTCAAATATTTAAAGTATTTCCCAATTATTTCACAAAGATGTTACTAATTTCATAAAGATTTCAAAAATGTTGGAAAGATTTTAGGTAGATTTCAAAGATTCCACAAACATGTTAATAATTTCCCGAAAATTTTGAAAAAATTGTAAAGTTTTCCAAAAGTTTTTCGATAGATTTAAAAGATTATGAAAAGATTTTAATCGGGTTTCAAAAATTTCACAAAGAATTTGGATGGATTTAAAATATTTCAATAATTTCAAAAATATTGTCAAATATTTTTTAAATATTTCAAATATTCCGCAAAGATTTCACAAAGATTTTAATGATTTTGTAAAGATTTCACAAATTTGACAAATATTATTAAATATTTCGCAAAGATTTTGAAAGATTTTAACAATTTTGGAAAGATTTTAGGTAGATTTCAAAGATTCCATAAAGATTTTAACAATTTCCTAAAGATTTCGAAAAAATTGTAAGGGTTTCCGATAGATTTAAAAGATTATGAAAAGATTTCAATGATTTTCCAAAAATTTCGCAAAGAATTCGGATGGATTTAAAGGATTTCCCAAAGATTTCAATAATTTCAAAAATATTGTCATATAGTTTTTAAATATTTCAAGTATTTCGCAAAGATATCAAGTAGATTTCCAAAATTCCACAAAGATTTTTATATTTTTCTAAAGATTTCAGATACATATATTAGAAAAATGTCACAAATATATTAATTAATTCACAAAGATTTTGGATAGATTTAAACAAAATGCACAAAGATTTTGGATACATTTAAAAGATTTAACAGACTTTAATGATTTCCGAATGATTTTAATAATTTCAAAAATATTATCCCATATTTTTTAAATATTCCAAATCTTGCGCGAAGATTTCAAAAAAATGTTAAAGGTTTCTGAAAGATTTCCGAAAAATTTAAAAGATTTCAGTGATTTTCCAAAAATTTCAAAAACAATTCGGATGGATTTAAAAAATGCACAAGGATTTCAATCACTTCCGAAATGTTTCTAATATTTAGCAGAGAGTTCAAGTAGATTAAAAAAATTCCACAAAGACTTTATTATGCTTCTAAAGATTTCGCAAAGACTTGAGATAGATTAAAAAAAATGCACAGATATTTCAATTAATTCATAAACATTTTCGATAGATTTCAAAGAGTGCACTAAGGTTTTGGATAGATTTAAAAGATTTAAGAAAGACTTTAGAAGATTTCCTACAGATTGCACAAAGATTTCAATAATTTCAAAAATATTATCACATATTTTTTAAATATTTCAAATATATCGCAAAGATTTCAGTGCTATCCCAAAGATTTCACAAAGATTTAAAAGATTTCAGAAAGATTTGTAAGAGTGCACAGAGATTTCAATGATTTCCCAAAGATTAAAAAAAGCTCACAAATATTTCGCAAAGATTTTGCATAGATTAAAACAATTTGACAAAGATTTCAATTATTTTTCAAAATTTCCGATACATTTCGAACAGTGCACAAAGATTTGAATGATTGCCCAAAAATGTACCAAAGATTTTAATAATTTCACAAATGATATCAGATATTTCAAAAAATTTTCAAATATTTCACAGAGATTTCAAATATGTTGTAAAGATTTTGGATAGATTTAAAAGATTTTAAAAAGACATTAATGATTTCCCAAAGATTTCAATAATTTCACAAATATTACCAAATAATTCAAAAATATTTTCAAAATTTCGTAAAGATTTTGGAAAGATTTAATAGATTTACCAAAAGCTTTAATAATTTCCCAAAAATGTCACAAAGTATTCAATAATTTCACAAATGGTACCAAATATTTTTACTATTTTCAAATTTCAGAATGATTTCAATGATTTCTTACAGGTATCAAAGGTTTCAAATATTTCGCAAAGATTTCAATGATTTATCAAAGATATCAAAGATTTCACAAAGATTTCAAGTATTTTGCTAAGATTTCAATGATTTCTCAAATATTTCACAGTTTTCAAATATTTTGCAAAGATTTTGTAAACTATTCAAACATTTTCCAAAGACTTTAATTTCAGAAGAATTTCAAAAAGATTTCAATAATTTCACAAATATTACCAAAGATTTAAAATATTTCGAATAAATTTCCAAAGATTTCAGAAAAATTTCAAAGATTTGCCAGAGATATCAAAGATTTCACAAATATTTCAATGATATTGCAACGATTTCAATAATTCAACAAATATTTCCGAATAGTTCACAAATATTTCAAATATTCCGCAAAGATTTTTAAAGATTCCACAAAATTTTCAATGATTTACCAGAAATATAAAAGGTTTCAAAAATTTCGCAAAGTTTTTTCATGCATTTACAAGATTTTACAAAGACATCAATGATTTCTCAAAGATTTCAATAATTTGACAAATATTAGTAAATATTTCAAATATTTCTTAAAGATTTAACAAAGTTTAGAATGATTTCCCAATGTTGAAAAGAATTTTGCAAAGATTTGGGATAGACTTAAAATATTTCACCAAGATTTCCATGATTTCAAAAGATTTAACAAGGATTTCAAATATTTTTACAAATATTCCCAAAGATTTCAATAACTTCACAAATATTACCAAATATTTTTAAAAATTTTTTAGTATTTCGCAAATTTCTAAAGATTATGGAAAAAATTACAAAGATTTGACAAACACTTCAATGATTTCTCAAAGATTTGACAGTTTTCAAATATTTCGCAAAGAATTCGGATAGATTTAAAAGATTTTACAAAGACTTTAATTATTTTCCAACGATTTTCGAAATATTTCAATAAATTCACAAATGTAACCAAATATTTAAAAACTATTTTTATTATTTCGTACATTTCAGATTTCACAAAGATGTCAATCATTTCAAAAATTTGATCAAGTATTTATAAAATATTTGTAATATTTCGCCAAGATTTCCATAGATTTCACAAAGATTTCAATGATTTCCTAAAGGTTTCAACAATTTAAACATTTAAAAAAATATTTTATAAAGATTTTTGGATAGATTTAAAAGATTATACAAAGATTTCAATGATTTAAAAAATTTCAGTCATTTCACAAATATGATCAAATATGAATAAAATATTTCTAAACCTCTCAGAAGGATTTTACAAAGAGTTCAAAGATTTCATAATGATTTAACAAAGATTTCAAATGTTTCACAAAAAATTCGGATATTTTAAAAAGATTTCATAGAGACTTCAGTGATTTCCCAAAAATGTCAACAATTTCAAAAATATTAAAAAAATAGTTTAAATATTTTATAAAGGTTCAATGATTTTCCAAAATGTTTCAAAGATTTAAAAATTTCGTACAAATTTTGGATGGATTTAAAAGATTTCAATGATTCTAAAAATATAATCAAATGTTTATAAAATATTAAAAATATTTCGAAAATATTTCGGATATATTTAAAAGATTTGACAAATTTCAACGATTTCCCAAAGATTTCGGATAGATTTAAAAGATTTCGCAAAGTTTTCCAAACATTTCAGAAAGATTGCAATGATTTCCCAGAGATTTCAAATATTTTGCAAAAATTTAAACAATTTCACAAACGTTATCAAATATTTTCAATATTTTACAAACATTTCAATAATTTTCTAAATATTTCACAAAGATTTCAAATATTTCACACAAAAATTTCAATAGTTTAAAAAGATATCACAAAGGCTTCAATGATTTCCTAAATATTTCAACAATTTAAAAAATATACCAAACATCTCAAAGATTTAAATATTTCGTAAAGATTTCTTATAGGTTTAATAGATTTCTCAAACATTTCAATGATTTCCCAAAGACTTGGGATATATTTAAAAAATGTCACGAACTTGAATTATTTCTCAAAGATATAAATACTTTCACAAATATTTTAAACTATTTCATAAATATTACAAATGTTCGACAGAAATGTTTTAATGAATTCCTAAAGAGTTTAAAGATTTGGCAAGGATTCCTTCAGGTGAACTGAATTAATTTAATGAAAAATAAGTTTGATATCTGTATTTACAAAATGTTTTTCTGCTTTTTCAGGTCAATATCATCTCCAGTTCACACAGTCGCTTCTCTTCTGCTTTGTGATGCCCCAGGATTTCAAAATCCAGCATCGTGTGGTCGACAAACTGGAGCGACTTTTGAAGATTTGTGTCATAATTATCTGCAGGAACGTTTGCAGCTGCTTTTCCATCATACGACTTTAGTTGCTCCTAAAGATAGGTAGAGTTTCCTTTCAAAAAATTTCCTTATTAACCCTTGTGTGCCAATCCAACTTTAAATAATTAATTTATAAACTACGTTACCAATTTTGGGCAATTTTTGACACAATTCCAGTTTCGGACAAAACTCTTTTTAAATGTTTAAATTTGAAGCGCTTTGAATCCATAATATTTCATGTAAAAATATTGAATTTTTAACAAAATATTATATGTCTTTTTAAGAAAATAGTTGAATTTCCAAACTAGAAAGAATTTTCAGTTACATTTTTCAACCAACCTGTTGTATTTTTAACCAAAACAGCCGGCATTTGTTAATGGAAGAAATAAATTTTCAAACTAAAAAGAACACTTTTTAATAAAAGAGTTAAATTCTCAAGCCAAAGGATGATTTTTCAAGAAAAAAAGTTACTTTACCGTCAAGGGGTTGGACTTTCTACTAAAATCGATTATTTTTTTTAAATACATGGATTTTTTTACCAATAATAGTAGTTTTCAATAAAAAAGTTAATTTTTAGCAAGATAATCGAATTTTATACCATTAAAAAAACTCATTTACTACAAAAAAGTTTAAAAAAAAGTAAATTTTCAAGCAAGTAGTCGAATTTTTTATAAAAATATTTGAATTTTCAACTAAAGAGATGAATTTTTAAACAAGACAGATCTTGCAGTCACTTTTTTTAACAATACATTTGTATTTTTAACCAAAGAAGGGTAAATTTTTTACCGGAAGCAATTATCTTTAACACCAGAAAGTATACTTTTGAACAAAAGAGTTGAATTTTCAAGCTAAAAAGATTTATATTTTACAGAAAATTATTTTTTAAACAAGTAGTCGGAATATCTACTAAAATATTTAAATTTTTAACAAAATACATAAAATATTAACCAAATAATTGAATTTTTATAGCAAAAAAGCGAATTTTGAAAAAAAGAGTTAACAAATTAGTTTTACTTTCAACCACGTGGTTAAAATTTTAACTAGAAAACCCGAATTGTTCAAAAAATATCTGAACTCTCTACAGAAATTTTTTTATCAAAAGAGAGAATTTTTTTATGAATGTTCAAAAAAATTTTTCCTTATTTTTCAACCTACTAGCAGGACTTTCTACCTAATTAGTTAAATTTTTAACCATGTAAATGAATTTCCAACCTAAGTAGATGAGTTCTAAATGAAATTTATAATAGTTAATATTATTTTAAACAACAATTATGTTTATTCGAAATAAAATACAGTCTAATTCAAACAAGAAAGACGAATTTTCGACAAAATAGCGAAATTCTCACTCAAATCAGAATATTTGTCTATCAAAATTGTTGAATTTGCAACCAAAATAAATTGAGATTTTTTTTTACCAAAAGTGATAACTTTTGAAATGAAATGCCGAAATTTATAACCCAGAAAGACAACAAAATTTGCACTAAATTGTTGAATTTTTAAGCCAAAAAACGAATTTTCTACAAATCAGTTGAATTTTCGAACTGAAAATATTAATTTATAACCAAAAAGTTACTTTTCAACCAAGTAGTTAAATTTTCAACCAAAATATATGAATTTGGAATCACTCACAGTGGAATGCAACCGAAAAAGATGAATTTACAACAAATTAGCTCAAAAAGTTATCACTTTTGAAACAAAGTAGGGAAATTTCGAATCAAGACGACTAAAAAATCCGGAAAAATAAGATTTCCGTCATTAAAATTCTTGTTATTAAAATTCTCGAATGTGAAAATTCTCAATGATAAAATTTTCGAATTGCAAAATTTCCGAGTTATAAAATTCCCGATTTGGAAAAATTTTCAAATAATGACATTCCAGCCAGAAAATTGAGGAATTAGAAAATTCCCGAATGTAAACTATTAGAATTTTTTTATAAATTTTATTCATTTATTAAAATACAATTAGAAAATATTTTTAATGTTTAAAGTTTCTAAACTTTCCGGGAATTTTACAATTTGGAATTTTTCTGTCGGGAATTTTATTTTTCGAAAATGTTCTAATGCATTTATATTATAAACTGCTCGAAAATTTTATTTTTTTGTGAATTTTCCAATTAGATCATTTTTATTCGGAAATGTTCTAATTTGGTAATATTATAAACTGCTCGGAAATTTTATTTTTTCGTGAATTTTCCAATTCGGAAATTTTATAATTCGATCATTTTCTGCCGGGAATTTTATTATTCCTGATTTTTATTGATCGGAAATATTCTCATTTGTTAATATTATAAACTGCTCGGAAATTTTATTATTCTTGAATTTTATTATTCCGGAATTTTAATATTCTGGAATTCTAAAATTCGTTAAGATTAAAAAATATCGGAAATTTTATTTTTCGGAAATTTCCATATTCAGTAATATTATGAACTGCTTGAAGATCATATTATTCGGGATTTTTCCAATTCAGATATTTTATAATTTGGTAATTTTCTGTCGGGAATTTTATTATTAGAAAATTTTATTATTCAGGTAGTTTAAAATTCGGTAAGATTATAAACTATTAAGAATTTTATTATTTGAAATTTTGTATTTTGTTTATATTATAAACTGTTCGAAAATTTTATTATTTTGGAATTTTAAAATTCGTTAAGATTATAAACTATCTTGAATTTTATTATTCGGAAATATTATAAACTGTTTGGAAATGTTATTATTCGGTTATCTTCTCTCGGGAATTCTATTATTAGGAAAGTTTCTAATTCGCTGATAATATAAACTGTTAGAAGATTTTATTATTCAGATTGTTTGAAATTCGACCAGATTTAAAATGAATGATTATGTTATTATTCGAAAATTTTCTATTTCGATTATATTATAAGCTGCTCGGAATTTTTATTATTTGGGAATTTTAAAATTCGCTAAGATTATAAACTATATCGAAAATTCTATCATTCGAAAATTTCCATATTCCGTAATATTAAAAACTGCTTGGAAATGTTATGACTCGAGAGATTTTCCAATTCAGATATTTTATAATTCAGTAATATTATAAACTGCTCGGAAATTTTATTTTCAGAATTTTTTAACCGTCCCCATTCTTAAGCGAAAAGAACGAATTTTCTACAAATCAATTGCATTTTAAAACCGTAAATATGTATTTTAAACAAAGAAAAAAACTGCCGAACTCTGGGGGACACCGGGATATGCACACAACATTTGAAATGAATATACTTTCAATGTTTCGCATTATATTTGAGAATTTTCTTTTCATTTTTAGATACGTACAAGAGGGCATTGATGTTGATTATGAAGATGATTGCGACGATCATCTTGGTTCTCCTCAAGGTCTGGTCTCTTTATTAGACCGAGGATCTTCCCAAAGTGCAACTATGCTCAGAACAAGCCAAAGTGATTTGAGCACTAGTAGGCAGATGGAAAGGAAGGGAATTTTGTGGCTTTTGGACGAAGAAACTGTTTGTCCTGGAGGCAGCGACGAAGCCTTCCTGGATCGATTATTCTCTCATTATGGCGATAGAGGTGATTGCAATAATCGGTTTTCGCTCTATAATTATTTTAGTCACGAATTTTTAACAAATCACCCTTTTAATATTATTTAACTTAAATCCAAATTTAGAATCACTTAAATCACAATCATTTAAAATCAGGGTAAAATAATTTTTCAGTCAAAATAAAAATTTCGAATAACTATTTGTTTGTCAAAATTTCTCAGCGAATTCGAGCTTATATTGTATTTTAGAAAAGTTTTATTAGATTGTTCTTAGAATTCTAGAAAGTTTTCAAAAAAAATTTCTTATCCTGCAGGATTTTACCAATTTTTAGGAAACATTTGAGTCAGTTGAAAAGATATTTAGGCAGTTGGGAAGTTTGCAAGAAGTTTAAAAATATTTAAAAAATATTAGGAAATTTTTCAAAGTTTTACAATATTTTTAAGTAGTCGAATTATTTCTAAAACTGATAATAATCTTTTAAGATTAAAAAATGGTTTTCCAATTTTCCAATTTTTTTTCGACATTACAAAATAATTTTTTTACAAAAATTAATGTTAAAAACTAATGTTTTAATTGTTTAGATTCGGGAATTTCAAAATTTGATAATATTTAAACTGTCAGGAGTTTTATTAATTCGGCATTTTTCAATTTCGGAATTTTAAATTGTGGGCGATTTTATACTTACGGCATTTTTCTATTCCGAATATTTTCTTTTATCTGGGAATTCCCAGTTCTCCCTTTTTTTAAAATCTTCTGAAATGTTAAAATTTTTTTTTAACTTTTGAATCAAAATTATGATAAAAAATAAAACATTTAAAATTTTTTCAGGGCTATTAAGAAAATTGGTTTATTATCTTGAAAGCTTTGAAAGTTCTTGAATATCTTAAAAATTTTACTTAAATATTCGATATTTTGTTTTTAATTTTTCTGAAATCTTTTTAAAATTCAAACTATTCTTTAAATTATTTCTTAACCTTTAAATATTTTTTAAAAAGATTCAAATTTCTTTAAAAGAGTTTTTAAACGGTGCTGCAAAATTTTAAAAAATCTCTTGAAATATTGGAGATTCTTTATTATACATTTTTAAAAATATTTTTAAATTTTGACAAACTTGTAATTTTTTGTTTCGAAGTCTGCAAACATCTATGCATAATTTTATAAAATTGCTTTAAAATCTTCCAGATTCTATATTAAAATTAATTTTTCAGAATAAAATTAGTTTTAAAGTTCTTTAAATACTGCAAAGTTGAAAAAAATGTTTTAAAACTATCCAGATTGTTTTTCGACGTTTATTGAAATCTTTTAGAATATTTTAAAATATTTTTTACATATTCTCATTAAAATAATTTTTATTTAACAAATAATTAAAAAACTGCCGAAGAATCTTACAAATTTAAAAAAAAATTGAAACCTTTCAAAATCCTTTAATAGTTTAAAAATTTTTTGTTCGTCATCTTCAAAAATCTACAGTGGGATTTAAATTTGTTTAAATCTTTTTAACTTTTAAGTTATTTTTGTAATTGTTGTAAAACTTCTAATTATCTTTCTAAATAAATCAAATTTTTCATAATTTTTTCAATTCTGCAAAACTAAAAAATTTGCTCTAAAATCCTTCAGATTCTTTTTTAACAATTTTGAAAATCTTTTTCAATTTTCTCTTTAAATAATTTAAAAAAAGTAAATCATTTAAAATTTTCCTAGGAATCTTATGAAAAATGCGTTATCCTCTAAAATAGACGATTTTTTTCTAAAATTTTGTGATCTTAAAAAATTGCTGCATTTTGTACATTCTGATTTGAAATTTTAGGAAATTATTTTAAATTACTTGAAATCCTTTTAACTTTTCTTATAAAATTGATGTTTGATATCATAAAATAATTTGGGATTTTTAAGAAAGAATCTTGAGAAAATTTTTTTATTCTGTTCAAGTGTTTTTTTAAATTTTTAAAACGCTTATTTTTTTCGAAATCTTCAAAAGTCTACATTTTGTTTAAATTATGAATGTATAAATGTTTTATGAAATCAACCGTAAGGTTTTAAATTATTCACGGAGTTTGTATAAGCTTTTAAAATAAGCCTTTTCATTTTTGAATTTTCAATTGAAATTATATTATGAGTCATGGTTAATGAAAGAAAAACATAACTTTTAGGAAAAAAGTGTAACACTTACGAAAAATAATTGTGTTTCTACCAATTACAATTATTTTTCACCAATGTTTTTAAAATTGTAGAATTTTAATAGATAAATAAAAATGATTCAGAAGCGATGTAAAAATAAATAAACAATTATAATAAATATATAATAAATAGTAAATAAATAAAATTTTTTTGTGACTTCAATTTTATTTTTTTATAAGTAATTTTTTTATATAAAAGGAGCTCATCAATGATATTGTTTTTATTCTTGGCACGAAAACTCTTGTAACATTTAATTTTACAGCTGGAACTTGTGAAAACTTTAAGGTTTACAATTTTTGAAGCTTTAAAGATTGAGTACGTTAAAGTTAGAACTTTCGAATTTGGATACTAAAATATACGTCAAACTCATACGAAATTAATTATAATTACTTATAATAAGTTTTATTAAATTTTTATGCACTCTTTTGAAAACAATGAAATCCATGAAATTAAAAACAAATCTTACAACTTTTTAAGATCATCAAATTCATTATAATTATTTTTGATTTCTTTAATGCTTAAAAATCAATAAAAAAAAATTACAAATTCAATTTTATGTAAAACAATATTTTTACCATTTATACTAATTTTATTTTGGACATATTTAAGAAAAAATGGTTTGTTTATATACATCAAAATATTGACGTTGGTTGTAAATTATTTAAAGAAATGATATTTTTATCTAAATCTGTAAATTAATAAAATAGTCTGTAATAATTCCTAAATGAGGATTAGATCAGCAAATTTTGACAGAAAATTTGTTTATTTAATGAAAAATTAATAATCGTAAACATGCCTTTAATTTTTTTGTTGCAGACCACCAAATGCTGTTAAGAAAAGCTCCGGGAAATAACCAGTTCGTTTTGCAGCACCTGCAGGGTA
This sequence comes from Druon quercuslanigerum, assembly GCA_010014905.2. NCBI lineage: Eukaryota > Metazoa > Arthropoda > Insecta > Hymenoptera > Cynipidae > Druon > Druon quercuslanigerum. The sequence goes on along the minus strand of JAAAKG020145637.1, from coordinate 10,574 downwards.
CAAATCCCGTTTTATATACAGCGACAGGTTGGCTAAAAGCTACTCGTGAAAATCCAGTGGCTCGAAGCGCCATCACAATTCTTCAGGAAAGCACTAGGTAATTATTTTTTTTTAACCTAGGATTGCAGGGTGTCCAGCGACTCGGGAAATCTGGAAAAACTGGAAAATTGGCCGGGAATGCATAGAAAGATCCAGGAAATTTGTGGTCATAGATTCGGAAAAAAGAAGTGGTTTTTTCTTGTATATTTCCTAACATTAAAAGTTAAAATTGTTTATAAAATGTATAATTAAACGATGTCTGGTTTAAAAATATAAATTCACGCTATCATTTTCAATGTTCTATAAAATTGAAGAATGAATCAATAAATTTCTATATGTTGAAAAATATATCATTTTGTATCAACTGTTGGTTCGAAACAGACAAAATTTAGAGAATTTAAATTTTCTTTAAAACTAAACACTTTTTAAATCACAAGTTAATTTATTTTTATTTTAAGAAATTTAACGTCAATAATTGATTGATTGTTATTGGAATGAAAATTTAATTACTTGGTTTGAAAGTTAAACTATTATGTTAAAAATTATTTTTTTAAAAGATTTATCATTTCAATTAAAAATTTATGTCTCGTGGAAAAATGAGCTATTTTTTATTGAAAATGTACCTTTTTTGGTTGAAAATTCGACTTTTTTTTGGTAGAAATTAATCATTTTGGTGGGAAATTACTCTTTTTTGATGAACATTCAATCATTTTAGTTAAAAAAAATTTAGTTTAAAATTCAACGATTCCAGTTGAAGATTTATCAGTTTAGTTGCCAATTCATCACTTTGTTCGAAAATCTAACTCTTTGTTGAAATTTAATTTCTTTTTTTAATTGAAAACTTAACTATTTTATTTTCGGTTGAAAGTTGATATTTTTGGTTCAAAATTCAAATATTTGGTTGAATTTTTTTTATTTGAAAATTTAAATTAAAAATTCATTACTCTGCTTGGACCCTAATTTTTTTGAATGAAAATATAACTATTCAATTTCTGGTTGCCTATTTATCTTTTTTATTTGAAAATTTATGTATTTTGTTGAACATTCGTCTTTTTTGATAGAAATTAATTTCTTGGTGAAAAATAAATTTTTTCTTGTTAAAAATTCAACTAATCCAGTTCTGGATTTATTATTTTAGTTAAAAATTTATCTTTTTGGTTTCAAATTCAACTATTTCAGTTGAAACTTCATTATTTTAGTTAAAAATACATATTTTTGTTTAAAACATCTATTCCTGTTAAAAATTGATAGATTTAGTTGAAAAATAATCATTTTGGTTAACAATATTTTTATGCAAAATTAAGTTTTTTAACTGAAAATTTAAATATTCCACTTATGGTAAAAAACTGACTTTTATTTAGTTCAAAATTTAACTATTTGGTTAAAAATTTATCTTCTTAGTTGAAAACTAGATTCGAGGGGTTAGAATTCATGGATTTTGTTGAAAAATCGTTTTCTGTTATAGAAAATAATTATTTTTTATTAAAAATTCATCTAGTTAGTAGTATTCTAACTATCTAGTATTATTTTTAATTAAACAGTTAGGAGTTTGAAGCTGTTTAAATTGAAATTAATATAGTGCCCGCATTAATAATTTCAAGAGAATTGGCAGGGGAATTTTTTCCAGGATTTGGGTTGACACCCTGACCAGCAAAAGCCGGGGAAAAGATTAAATCCGATTCAGATCAACCGGGAATTTGAAATATAAATAAATAAATTACTGTAGGAAGCCTAAATAAATAAGTTTCATATTTGTGTAAGAATTCTACATTAACGATTTTACTCTTTTTTTAATTCAGAGAAGAAGTTAGCAGACTTTTCGTTTGCGCTAGAGGAGCTGGAGTTTCCGGTGCCTTGAGTGGATCTGTCCACGGTTTGGAAGGCTCCCAATCTTTGAGAAGAGCATCCAGCATTCGAAGAACTTTTACGGCAGTAAAAAGAAAAAACATTTGCCTACAAGTCAAATTCACTGTCGTAAGTAAAAACCATTCATTTTGATTTTTTTATGTCCTTCTACTTCCCCTCCATTGAAAGAAGTCGAGTGGGAGTGACCTATTTTTTGAAATCTTTCGAAATTTTAAATTATTTCTATTCTCCTAAATATCCTTTAAAACGATGTTCAATTTTTCTATTTTTTTTTGAAATATTCGTCCAAAATCTTGGAGATTATTTTAACAATTTTCGAAATATTTTGACATTTTCATTTTGGTCCTTTTTATGTCCTGGTACTTCTCCGCAATTAACAGAAGTTGAGTGGGACTGACTTATTTTTTTAAGTCTTTAAATTTTTTTAATTATTTCTATTCTTCTAAATAGGGTTTTAAACGATTTTCAATTCGTTAACATTTTTTTTAAATTCTCTAAAATATTTTAAAAAATTTGCTCAAAATTTTCGAATTATTTTGAAATATTTTAATTCACCGTCCTAAGTGAAAAAGTATTAATTTTGGTCCTTTTTATGTCCTGATACTTCTTCGCAATTAACAGAAGTTTAGTGGGACCTATTTTCTTAAATCTTTAAAATTTTTTAATTATTTCTATTTTTCTAAATATATTTTTTAACGATTTTCATTTTCCTTAATTTTTTTTAATTCTGTAAAATATTTTAAAAATTTGTTCAAAATTTTAGAAATAATTTTAAGTGTTTTAATTCACCGTCGTAAGTAAAAAAACAATACATTTGGTTTCTTTTTATGTCTTTATACTTGTCCTCAATTAACAGAAGTCATTTGGGACTGACTGATTATTTTAAATATTTGAAATTTTTTTATTAGTTCTATTCTTCTAAATATCTTTTTTAACGATTTTAATTTTCCTTAAAACTTTTTAAGAATTCTGTAAAATATTTAAGAAATATGCTCAAAATTTTAGAAATATTTTTTAATGTTTTATTTCACCATCTTAAGTAAAAAACCAATCTTTTCGTTTCTTTTTATGTCCATATACTTGTTCTCAATTCACAGAAGTCAAGTGGGACTAACTGATTTTTTTAATTCTTTGAAAATTTTTAATTATTTCTGTTCTTCTAAATATCTTTTTAAACGATTTTTAATTTTTCTAATTTTTTTTTAAATCATCCCAAATCTTAGAGATTCTTTATTTTCACAATTTTCGAAATATTTTGACATTTTTAAATTCACTGTCCTAAGTGAAAGAGCACTCATTTTGGTCCTTTTTATGTCCTGGTACTTCTCTGCAATTAACAGAAGTTGAGTGGGACTCACTTATTTTTTTAAATCTTTGAAAATTTTTAATCATTTCTATTCTTCTAAATATAGTTTTAAACGATTTTAATTTTCCTTAAATTTTTTTTTTAAATTCTGTAAAGTATTAAAAAAATTTGCTCAAAATTTTAGAAATATTTTTAAACGTTTTAATTTACGGTCGTAAGTAAAAAACCATTTATTTCGATTCTTTTTATGTCCTTATACTTGTCCTTCATTGACAGAAGTCAAGTGGGAATGACTGATTTTTTTGAATCTTTTAAAATTTTTAATTATTTCTATTCTTCTAAATACCTTTTTAAACGATTTTCATTTTCCTTAAAACTGTTTAAAAATCTATAAAATATTTAAGAAATATGCTCAAAATTTTAGAAATATTTTTAAATGTCTTATATCACCGTCGTAAGTAAAAAACCATTCTTTTCGTTTCTTTTTATGTCCTTATACTTGTTCTCAATTCACAGAAGTCAAGTGGGGCTAACTGATTTTTTTAAATCTTTGAAATTTTTTAATTATTTCTATTCTTCTATATATCTTTTTAAACGATTTTCAATTTTTCTCTAATTTTTTTAAATGATCCAAAATCTTGGAGATTCTCTATTTTTACAATTTTCGAATCATTTTGACATGTTTAAATTCACTGTCCTAAGTGAAAAAGTATTCATTTTGGTCCTTTTTATGTCCTGATACTTCTCCGAAATTCACAGAAGTTGGGTGGGACGGACTTATTTTTTTAAATCTTTGAAAATTTTTCATTATTTCTGTTCTTCTAAATATATTTTTAAACGATTTTCATTTTGCTTAAATTTTTTTTTAAATCTGTAAAATAGTTTTAAAATTTGCTCAAAATGTTAGAAATATTGTTAAATGTTTGAATTCACCGTCGTAAGTCTTTATTTAGTTTCTTTTTATGTCCTTATACTTGTCCTTAATTGACAGAAGTCAAGTGGGACTGACTGATTTTTTTAAATCTTTGAAAACTTTTAATTATTTCTATTTTTCTAAATATCTTCTTAAACGATTTTTATTTCCCTCTAAAAAGTCTTTAAAAAGTTCTGTAAAGTTAAAAAAAAATTGGCTCACAAATTTTCTTATCATTTTTATGAAATTCTGCAAATTTTTAAACAGATTTGTTCATGATCTTGGAGATTCTTAATAATTTTTGAAATATTTTGACATATTGAAATTCACCGTCGTATGTAAAAAACCATTTATTTTGTTTCTTTTTATGTCCTTATACTTGTCCTCAATTGACAGAAGTCAATTGAAACTGACTTATTTTTTTAAATCTTTGAAAATTTTTAATCATTTCTATTCTTTTAAATATAGTTTTAAACGATTTTAATTTTCCTTAAATTTTTTTTTAAATTCTGTAAAGTATTAAAAAAATTTGCTCAAAATTTCTGAAATATTTTTTTGTTTTAACCCACCGTCGTAAGTAAAAAAAACCATTCGTTTCGTTTCTTTTTATGTCCCTTTACTTGTCCTCAATTGACAGAAGTCAAGTGGGACTGACTAATTTTTGTGAATCTTTGGAAATTTTTGATTATTTCTATTCTTCTAAATATCTTTTTAAAAGAGTATCATTTCCCTCGAAATTTTTTTCAAAAAGTTCTGTAAAATAGAAAAAAAAATTTGCTCAATAATTTTCTTAACATTTTTAAGAAATTATGCAAAACTTTAAACAAATTTGTTCAAAATCTTGGAGATTCTTAAAAATTTTCAAAATATTTTAAAATGTTTATATTGACATTCCTGAGTAAAAGCCATTTATTTCGGCTCTTTTTATGTGCTTATACTTCTCCTCAATTGACAAAAGTCAATTGGAACTGATTTTTTGAAATCTTTAAAAATTTTATATTATTTCTATTCTACTAAATACCTTTTAAAATGATTTTCAGTTTTCTAAATTTTTTTTTTAAAATTCGCTCAAAATCTGACACTTATCCTTAATTGGCAGAAGTTGAGTGGGACTGAATAATTGTTTTTAATGTTTTAAAAATATCAAATTATTTCTATTCTCCTAAATATGTTTTAAAACTATTTTCATTTATATAAAAATTTTTAAAAAGGTTCTCCAACTTAAAAAAAAATCGCTAAAAATCTTGGAGATTCTTTTTCAACAATTTTTGAAATATTTAAAAATGTTTAAATTCACTGTCCTAAGTAAAAAAATATTCCTTTTAGTCCTTGTTATGTCCTGATACTTCTCCGCAATTAACAGAAGTTGAGTGGGACTGACTTATTTTTTTAAATCTTTGAAAATTTTTAACTATTTCTAATCTTCTAAATATCTTTTTAAACGATTTTCATTTCCCTCTAAATAAAATTGAAAAAGTTCTGTACAATTTAACAAAAGTTTTTCGAAAATTTTCTTAACATTTTTAAGGAATTTTGCAAAATTTTAAACAAATTCGTCCAAAAATTTGGAGATTCTTAACAATTTTCGAAATATTTTAAAATGTTTATATTGACTTCCTTAAGTGAAAGCCATTCGTTTTGACAAAAGTCAATTGGGACTTATTTTTTGAAATCTTTAAAAAAAATTTATGGATTGATGATTTTCAGTTTTTTCTCAATTTTTTAAAAATTCGCTCGTAATCTTCAAGATTCTTTTTCAACAATTTTCTAAATATTTTGAAATGTTTAAATTCACTGCCCTAAATATAAAAGTATTCTTTTTTTGTCCTTTTTATGTCCTTATACTACTCCTAAATTGACAGAAGTCAAGTTGGACTGACAAATATTTTTAAATCTGAAAATTTTAAATTATTTCTATTCTTTTTTAACAATTTTATTTTTCCTAATTTTTTTTTTCAATTTGCTTAAAATCTTGGAGCTTCTTTTTCAACAATTTTTGAAATATTTAAAAACGTTTAAATTCACTGTCCTAAATAAAAACCATTCATTTTGGTTCTTTTTATGTTCTTATACTTCCCCGCAATTAAAAAAAATTGATTGGGACTAACTGATTTTTTGAGATCTTTAAAAAATTTCAAATTATTTCTATTTTCCTAAACATTTTTTTAAAACGATTTTCATTTTTTCCTAAATTTTTATCAAATTCGTCCAAAATCTTGGAGACTCTTTTTTTAAAGAATTTTTGAAATATTTTGAAATCTTTAAATTCACTGTCCTAAGTGAAAAAGTATTCCTTGTGGTCCTTGTTATGTCCTGATACTTCTCCTCAATTAACAGAAGTTGAGTGGGACTGAATTATTTTTTTAAGTTTAAAAATTTTTTAATTATTTTTATTCTTCTAAATATATTTTTAAACAATTTTCAGTTTCCTTAAAATTTTTTTAAAATTCTGTAAAATATTAAAAAAATTTGCTCAAAATTTTAGAAATATTTTTAAATGTTTTAATTCGCCGTCGTAAGTAAAAAAACATTCATTTCGTTTCTTTGTATGTCCTTATATTTTTCCTCAATTGACAGAAGTTAAGTGGGACTTTTGACTGATTTTGTTCAATCTTTGAAAATTTTTAAATATTTCTATTATTCTAAATATCATTTTGAACGATTTTCATTTCCCTCTAAAAAATTTTGAAAAAGTTCTGTTCAATTTAAAAAAATTTTCTCAAAACACATTTCTCAAAAACTTGGAGATCCTTAACAATTTTCGAAATATTTTTAAATGTTTATATTGACATCCCTGAGTAAAAGCCGTTTATTTTAACTCTTTTAATATCCTTTAAAATGATTTTTAGCTTTCCCAAAATTTTTTAAAAATTCGCTCAAAATCTGACACTTCTCCTCAATTGGCAGAAGTCGAGTGGGACTGAATAATTTTTTTTAAATATTTGAAAAATATCAAATTATTTCTATTTTCCTAAATATATTTTAAGGCTATTTTCATTTATCTTCAAATTTTTAAAAAGTTCAGCAACTTTTTTAAAAATTTCGTTCAAAATCTTGGAGATTCTTTTTCAAGAATTTTTGAAATATTTAAAAATGTTTTAATGCACTTTCACAAGTAAAAAAGTATTTCTTTTGGTTCTTGTTATGTACTGATACTTCTCCTTAATTGGCAGAAATCGAGTGGGACTGACTGATTTTTTGAAATCTTTAAAAAAGTTTTAATTATTTCTATTCTTCAATTGACAGAAGTCGAGTGGGACTGAATAATTTTTTTAAAATCTTTGAAAAATATTAAATTATTTCTATTCTTCTATACATGATTTAAAACTATTTTCATTTATTTTGAAATTTTTAAAAAGTTCTCCAAATTTTGAAGTTTTGAAATATTATTAAATATTTAAATTCACTGTCGCAAGTAAAAACCATTAATTTCGTTTCTTGCGGTGTGCTAATACTTTCCTTCCATTCACTGAAGTCGAGCGGGACTGACATATTCGCTGTCAGAAAAAAAAATATCAAGAGATTACGATTGAAAGAAATTGCCTTCATTTTTTCTATAAATTATTTTATTTGACACTGGTGCTATTCAATTGGACGTGATAAATCATAAAATTGCGAATATTATAATTTTGCATTGTGTTTATAAATTCAAAACAGTTGAAAGGTTATCAGTAGAGAGTATTTCAAACTCCCTACTATTCATTCGTTGCTATCGTATATTTCCCTAGAATATTTTACAGAGTAAATTGTAAAATGATCAGTGAATTCTGGTTGATAATCTTTTCGTCTCATCTACTAGTTTTTCTTATTCCTCTCCTGTTCCTCACTCTCTGTTCAGTAATAAATAATTTTTGGCCCCACTAAATACTTTATTTTTATGTTAGTAGTTTGTGGAATAGAACTCGTCATTTATTAATAAATCATTTCTTTTTCCAGGATGGTCTGATCGAAACTTTAAGAAGGACCCGAGTGAAATTCGTCCACTGCCTTTTGCCCCAGCACAATGCGGGATGCACAGATAATAAAAGTCTGATTTCCGTCAAGTCGAACCAAAGTGAAGACAATATTATTAACGTTCCTCTTCTTCGATCACAGGTTCGTTATTTTATTTTACTTTAAAAAAATATTTTGAGCCTTCTTTTTCAAGGTGTCTGGCAACTTTGAAAATTCATGAAAAGATTCGGGAAATCTCTGGTCATTAATTTAATTTAGAAGCTTCTATTTTTACATAAAGTTATTATTGTGCTATTTTTTGTCTATATATTTCTTATTTATAATCAAGGCATTGGGAAAAATAATTTTTTTGTAGTGAAATTCCGATCGTTCTAGGTTTTTCCTAAGTTACAAGTTTTCAATCATTCAAATTTAAAACTGAGAACTCTTCAAGTTGAAACTGTTTTTATTTACAGTAATTAAATCAAAACTGATCTGCAAATTAATGCAAAGTAAATTTTTTTTAAACTCTTAAATGTGAAGCTTAAAATATTTTTAATTCAAAAGCTCAATAATGTCCACGATTTTTTTAAGCTCTGGTGTAATTAATTGAATAAAAATAAATAATATTTTTTAACTTTTATAAATAGAATCGTTGAAAAAATTCTGGTTAAAAAACATAAATCCGCGCTATCAGTTTCAATGTTCTTAATTAAAGATGAATAATTGTTCATTGTTATTTATAAATCTAAATTGAAAAATTTCATTCTACAAATTAATAATTCTAAAAAAAATGAAACAATAAAATGCCAGCGTTTATTTTAATTATACAGTAAAATATTTCTCAACATTGAAACAGTTACTTTTTTTTAAATATAAAATTTTTTAAACAATTTACTTAAAAATTGAAAAATTTAGACTGAAAAAAATATTGAAACAGGATTTTAAATTCAATAAAAATGTTTTAATTGAAAAATGGTTTTTAAAACAAAATTATATATCATAACAACAATATTATGTATGATATTATTTAATATTATATATAATAAGAACAAAATTAAATTCTTTGAATTGAAACAGTTCAATTTTCAACGTTAAAATCTGTACATTGTTTGATTTTGAACATATTCAGAATCGTCCTCTAAAATCATTAATTCTTTAATTTTTAATACTCGATCTACACTTTAATTTGGAAAATGGATCAACTGAAAAATTCGGAAAAATAAAATTCCCGTGTAATAAAATTTCCGAATAATGAATTTCCTGAATTGGAAAATTCCCGCATAATAAAATTAAAAATACAATAATGGAATATTTGTATTAAATAATTATTTTAAATGTTTAATGTTTCTAAACTCCTTGTTTGAGTTTAAAATAACAATAATTGTAGACATTTTTCTTTAGGAAATATATTTTTTTCATTTATTGTTATTTTAAATTCAAACAATAATTTTAGAAGCGTCAAACATTAAAAATAATTAGTTCTTAAAAATTGGATTATTGTATTTTTCATAAATAAATTATATTTATAACATCATTTTTAATGATTTAAATTCGAAGATTTTCGAGTTCGGTTATTTTATAATTCGGCAATTTTTTTGTTGCAAATTTTATTGTTCGAGAATTGCCCAATTCTGGAATATTATAAACTGTTTGAGAGTTTTTGATTCGGGGATTTTCTAATTTTTGGATTTTATTAATCGGAAAATTTATAATTTAGGAATTTTGTTATTTGGGAATTTTCCAATTCGGGAATTTTTCAACTTCTAAATATCTTTTACAACGATCTTGGAGATTCTTTTTTAAAAATTTTGGAAATATTTTGAAATACTGAATTTTATTTTAGATATTTACTTCAAATATACTTTCCGAATAAAAAATATTGTAAAAAAATATTTTAAATTTAAAATTATTTTTGATATTTTGAAACTTCTAAATACCTTTTAAAACGATTCAAATTTTGTGAAAATTCTGCATGTTTAAAGAAATTGCTTTAAAATGATCCTGATTCTTTTTCGACATTTTTGAAAATCTTTTGAAATTCTTTAAAATATAATTATATATTATCTTTAAATTAATTTATGTAAATAAAAAATCGTTTAAAATTTTCCGTGGGATCTTACATAAATTGTTTCATTTTTTTAAACCTTTCAAAATCCTTTAAAACAATTTTAATATTTGGATTGAAATTTTAAAAAGTCTACAGTTAGTTTCCAATTTGTTGAAATCTTTTTAAATTTTGAGATTATTTTTGAAATTGTTGTATAACTTCTAATCATATTTTCAAATAATAAAAATTTTTCTTCATTTTTTTAATACTTAAAAACAACAAAAAATGCTGTAAAATTTTCCACATTCTTTTTTGACAATTTAAAAAATCTCTTCGAAATTTCTATGAAAATTAAATTTCAAAGATAAAATCTCAACATTTTTTCAGGCGTTTTTATTATTATTACACCATTAAGCCGTTTCCCTTTCGGGGTAGGCGTGACTCACTCGGTAGGGAGGGGAGTAGTG
>JAAAKG020145636.1:0-10845 GCA_010014905.2 Druon quercuslanigerum | reverse complement strand
TTCACTTTTATGACTTTAAGAAACAAATTTGTGAACGCACAATTTTTTTACGTTTCTTTTTGTCAAATAAAAAAAAATATTTAGCTGTCGTGCACCTCTAAAACTACCCCCGGATAGGATGAAAGGTTGAATATTTGAAAAATTAATTCCTTTGTAATTTGTCGCTCAATTATTTTTTTTTCAATGGCTATATATGACTATTCAGCTATTAAACTTCACAAATTTTTACTTCTTTACGCTCTCAAGAACTACCCCCGGATAGGGTTGGTTATCTTATATTCAAATTAACTTATTATTATTTAACTTTCGTATTAATGGGCCTAGGTTCGCTTTCCAGGGGAGGGTAGAAGATTTTTTTTTCATAGACGAATTCAATTTATTTATTAGCTTTAAAAAGTATTTTAATATGAACTATGCTTAAAAAATACAAGAGAAGATTAATATTGCAATATTATAAATAATGGCTAAATGGATCAAACAAGGATTCTAAATTATCATCCAGCTTCTTGGAAACAATTTGTGGATAGAGCGTGGCTCAGTTGGTAAACTGCTCAATTTACTGACGCTGCGGTCTCTCTCTTTGAAAAATAAAAAATCTATTTTGGAAATTTAATATTAAATAAAAGAAGAAGACAAAAGTCGTTAATTTTTGCATAAAACAAAGAAATTAGTAAACAAAAACTAAAATATAAAACAAAATTGCTACTAACAGACACTGGGTAGCAGGTGATGCCCTGCTAGTAGTTTTCTCTTGCAGTATTTACTTCTCCATTCACCTCTGCATTTTATTTTCTACGTCCTTTTTCTCTCCCTGGTCGCCGGAATAAATTTGAATTTAGGTGTGCGCATCTGTTGTCGGCGGGTGGACTAATTAGGATCATCTATAAACGGTATTCTCTATCCCTATATATCTATCCCTATATATATATTGTCCTTTTTTATATTTTAAAACCAATTGTTAATAATTCTATGCATGAATCAATGAATTTATAGATGTTGATTATTTAATTATTAATTAATAATTATTTATTAATTTATGCTTTCAATACTTATAAAAAATAATAGTTTGGCTTTTCCACAATATGATTAATAACACTATTACAATTTTTTAAACATAATTGAATACATTTACACGCATCACACTCTTATAATAAACAAAAATTAATTAACAATTTTTTTAAAAATTGAGTAACGTAGAAGTAGAAATTAAAATCCCTTTTTCTCTATGGGGCAATATTTTTCAACTTTTACCTTTTTTCTTAATTTTCAACTCTACTAATGCAGAAAAAATTTTTGTTAATACTGTTTTCACATGGTGTCCTATGGCAATTTCATTATTAATTAGCATGGTTTAAAACAAAATATTTAAACCTTAAAAATCAAATATAAAAAATAAATTGGATTGTTTTTAAATTTAGGACAGTTTCTTCTCTTATCTTCTCTCACAAATGATAAAACAATGAAATTTACAAAATACTGATTTTAAAAATGAATTTTTCACGAACTCCATCCTATATTCTCACTTTGAATGAGAGCATCTTTTTGTCATAATCTTTTCTCAGACTGTCAATATTGAAAAAATGATTTACAGCTGGATCAATTGATTCATACCGTCTCATTAAACATTTCGTGAATTTTCATATTGCAAAAACAAAATAAAACTATCGAGAATATTAATCACTGAATGTTCAAACTTCCGAAATACTGAAACCCGAAAATACAACTTTTCGAAAAAAAATTTTTAGATGAATTTGAGATTTCTGGAATCTTCATTTTTTTAAATATTTAAGAATTTGCTTCCACTGTTTTCAAGTCTGGATTTAGTTTTAGTTTTGAAGCAGAAGGTGACCGTAAATCAAGATGTCTCTCTCTTTTGTCACGCCTGATTGAACATCGCTAATCCCCGAATTAGCGACACAGCGCTAATTCTGGCGATTAATAAACATTAATTATAATAAACATTTATTATTCAAAATTTACGTTATGGTACTTACTTTCCTTTTGTAAAAATGACATTAGATTAGTAAAATATCTTTTATAATTTTGAGAATAAAGCTTGTTCGGTACTCTAAATTTTATTCATGAATATGAAATTTCTGGAATTTTCATTTTTCTAAATATTCAACAATTTGCTTCCATTTTTTAATTTATTGTATTTAGGTTTGGATTTAGTTTTAGTTTTGAGGCAGAAGGAGACCGTAAATCGAGATTCTTGGAATTTTTTTGTCTATCTACTGTTTTTCTCTCTTTTGTCACGCCTGAGTGAACATCTCAAATCTTTACATCTGGCCTCAATAATCCCCGCGAATCCCCAGATTCAACTTCAATTGAAAAAATATTTGTTATTTGAAATTTAAGTTATGGTACTTACTTTCCTTCCGTGAAAGTGAAATTACATTAGTGAAATATCTTGTATAATTTTGAGGATAAATCTTGTCGGTACTCTAATTTTTATTCAAGAATTTGAAATTTCTGGAATTTATATTTTTTTAAATATTCCAATATTTGCTTTCATTTTTTCATTTATAGTATATAAGTTTGGATTTAGTTTTAGTTTTGTGGCAGAAGGTGACCGTAAATCGAGATTCTTGAAATTTTGTTGTCTATCTTATATTTGTTTCTCTCTTTTTTCATGCCTGAGTGAACACCGCAAATCCTTGAATCTTGTCTCATTAATCCCCGCGACGCATCGCTAATTCTGGTAAACAGTAAATCCAGAGTTACTGAATCCAGATTCATCTTTAATGTAAAAAAACATTTATTATTCAAAATTTAAGTTATGGTACTTAGTTTCCTTCTGTAAAAATGGCATTAGTTTAGTAAAATATTTTATAATTTTGAGAATAAAGCTTGCTCGGTACTCTAACTTTTATTCATGAATTTGAAATTTCTGGAATTTTCATTTTTTTAAATATTCAACAATTTGCTTCCATTTTTTAATTTATTGTATTTAACTTAGTCACGCCCGAGTGGCCCCACGAATCCCCGCAACTCGTCTCATTTATCCCCGAGACGCGGCGCTAATTCTGGAAAATCCTAAGATCCAGAGTCACTAAGTCCAGATAAACATTAAATTAAAAAAATTTTTTTTTTTTAAATTTGAGTTATGGTACTTACATTCCTTCTGTAAAAGTGAAATTATATTAGTAAAATATCTTTCATAATTTTAAAGATTAATCTTGTCGTTACTCTAATTTTTATTAATGAATTTGAAATTTCTGGATCTTTCATTTTTCTAAATATTCAACAATTTGCTACCATTTTTTCATTTATTGGATCTAAGTTTGGATTTAATTTTAGTTTTAAAGGAAAAGGTAACCGCAAATCGAGATTATTTGAATTTATTTGTCTATCTCCTGTTTGCCTCTCTTTTTTGTCACGCATAAGTGAACACCGCAAATCCCCGCATCCCGTCTCATTACTCACCGTGACGCGGCGCTAATTCTGGTAAATTCTAAATGCAGAGTCACTAAATCCAGATTCAATTTTCAGTAAAAAAAATATTTGTTATTTAAAATTTAAGTTATGGTACTTACTTTCCTTTTGTAAAAGCAACATCAGATTAGTAAAATGAAATTTATAATTTTGAGGAGAAATCTTGTCGGTAGAATAATTTTGAATCATGAATTTGAAATTTCTGGAATTTTCAGGTTTCTTAATATTCAATGATTTGTTTCCATTTTTTCATGTATTGTATTCATGTTAGGATTTAGTTTTAGTTTTGAGACAGAAGGTGACTGTAAATCGAGATTATTGAAATTTTTTTTCCCATCTACTGTTTTCTCTCTCTTTTGTCACGCCTGAATGAACATCGAAAATTCCCGTCTCTCGTTTCGTTAATCCCTGCGACGAGGCGCTCATTCTGGTAAAAACTAAATGCAGAGTCACTAAATCCAGATTCAACTCAAAATTCAAAAAAAATTTGTTATTTAAAATTTAAGTTATGGTACTTACTTTCCTTCTGTGATAGTGAAATTACATTATTGAAATATCTTTTATAATTTCGAGAATAAAGCTTGTTCGGTACTCTAACTTTTATTCATGAATATGAAATTTCTGGAATTTTCATTTTTCTAAATATTCAACAATTTGCTTCCATTTTTTAATTTATTGTATTTAAGTTAGGATTTAGTATTAGTTTTGAGGCAGAAGGTGACCGTAAATCGAGTTTCTTGGAATTTTTTTGTCTATCTCCTGTTTGTCTCTCTCTTTTGTCACGCCTAAGTGAACATCGCAAATCTTTACATCTGGCCTTAATAATCCCAGCGAATCCCGTGATTCAACTTCAATTAAAAAATATTTTTTATTTAAAATTTAAGTTATGGTACTTACTTTCCTTCTGTGATAGTGAAATTACATTATTGAAATATCTTTTATAATTTTGAGATTAAAGCTTGATGGGTACTCTAACTTTTAGTCATATATATGAAATTTCTGAAATTTTCATTTTTCTAAATATTCAACAATTTGCTTCCATTTTTTAATTTATTGTATTTAAGTTAGGATTTAGTATTAGTTTTGAGGCAGAAGGTGACCGTAAATCGAGTTTCTTGGAATTTTTTTTGTCTATCTCCTGTTTGTCTCTCTCTCTTTTGTCACGCCTGAGTGAACATCGCAAAAGACCCGCATTTCATTTTATTAATTCCCGCGACGCAGCGCTAATTCCGGTAACTCCAGAGTCACTAAATCCAGATTCAACTTTAATTTAAAAAAAAATATTTGTTATTTAAAATTTAAGTTATGGTACTTACTTTCCTTCTAAAAAAATATTTGTTATTTAAAATTTAAGTTATAGTACTTACTTTGCTTCTGTAAAAATGACATTAGATTAGTAAAATCTAACTTTTATAATTTTGAGAATAAAGCTTGTTCAGTACTCTAATTTTTATTCATGAATTTGAAACTTCTGGAATTTTCATGTTTCTTAATATTTAATGATTTGCTTCCATTTTTTTATTTATTGTATTTATATTAGGGTTTACTTTTAGCTTTGAGACAGAAGGTGACAGTAAATCGAGATTATTGAAATTGTTTTGCCTATCTACTGTTTTTCTCTTTCTTTTGTCACGCCTGAATGAACACCGCAAATCCCCGTCTCTCGTTTCGTTAATCCCCGCGACGAGGCGCTAATTCTGGTAAACACTAAATGCAGAGTTACTAAATCCAGATTCAACTTTAATTTTTTAAAAATATTTGTTATTTAAAATTTAAGTTATGGTACTTACTTTCCTTCTAAAAAAATATTTGTTATTTAAAATTTAAGTTATAGTACTTACTTTGCTTCTGTAAAAATGACATTAGATTAGTAAAATCTAACTTTTATAATTTTGAGAATAAAGCTTGTTCAGTACTCTAATTTTTATTCATGAATTTGAAACTTCTGGAATTTTCATGTTTCTTAATATTTAATGATTTGCTTCCATTTTTTTATTTATTGTATTTATATTAGGGTTTACTTTTAGCTTTGAGACAGAAGGTGACAGTAAATCGAGATTATTGAAATTGTTTTGCCTATCTACTGTTTTTCCCTTTCTTTTGTCACGCCTGAATGAACACCGCAAATCCCCGCCTCTCGTTTCGTTAATCCCCGCGACGAGGCGCTAATTCTGGTAAACACTAAATGCAGAGTCACTAAATCCAGATTCAACTTAAAATTCAAAAAAAATTTGTTATTTAAAATTTAAGTTATGGAACTTACTTTCCTTCTGTAAAAGTGAAATCAGATTATTAAAATATCTTTAAATTATTTAACAAGACTGTATGCCTCGCTCTCTCTCTCTCTGTCTCTCTCTCTCTCTCTCTCTCTCTCCGTCTATGGTGTATGAAGAGAAATTAAGGGAATTTGTATTCGGAATTATTCATAATTGGAGGGCACTAGTTTGAGGCTACAATATGGTGAACAGAGGCGCTAGGACAGATCAAACGGCCGTTGATCTTTTGTTCGTTAATTCAATTGCCGCGGAAAATTTGAATTTGAAATTGCGCCCAGCCGCAGGCGATCATCAAACTAGTCCGGCTGATCGGGAACAAAATCAAATCGAACTTCATCAACTTTTTCTATCTTCATGTCCACTGTCGACTCGTTAAAGTCCAAATTCAAGCTGATCAAATCACTTCCATTTTTTTATTTCACGTTCATCCATATATAAAATTTTACTCTTCCTGTTGTCAAATAATATGTATTTTGTCGGAGGGAGTAGCTAAACGCCCATAAACATTTTTTTTTATATTTTTCAAAAACTTCCTCTAATCTTATTTATGTGGGAAAAAAGTATTAATGAACAAAGTGAAAAGATGTATTAAATACCAATCCTAATTTACAACTACAGACACAGGCTATAAAAGATATTTAAATAAGAGTTCAATAAAACGGTGTGCTGGGTTTTGGTTTAAATTTAATTTATTTTGCAGAAAATTAAACTCGCACAAAGAATTAATTTGCTTTCATTAAGAGTGAGAGTTTAAATGTTTGGTTAAAAAAATTTCATGTAATTTGTGGATTATTAACATTCTTAGTTATAAATTTTTTTCTATTAACAATAAAACGGTTTTGTGGAAAATTAATTTGTTTTGGTTGCTGATTTCTATTTTCGTTTAATAATTCATTTCCATTATGTGAAGTTTTAACTATATGGTAGAAATTTTATGTATTTTTTAGAGTATGAACCTTCTTGGTCAAAACTTTTTTTTTGTTGAGAATTAAACAGTTGGGTTAATAATTAATTTGCGTTGGTTCAGGATTCAACTATTTGTTTGAAAAATGATGTATTTTATAGAAATTTTATCTGTTTTTAAAATTTTTTTTTCCTGTTCTAAATAAAACAGTTTAGTTAAAAATTCTTTTTTTCTGCAAAAACAATCTTTTAAATAATAACTTTTCTATTATATTTTCGTTTTAAAAATTTATCTTTTTTAGTTAAGGATTTAACTATTTCACTTAAATTTAATTTATTCTGTAGAAAACTAAATTTTCAGCAGAAAATGAATCAGATTTAGTGATGAATTTAATTAATTTGTTAAAATTTCATTTATTTTCTAATAAAAATTGATTGTTTCTTTTGGTTAAAAATGAATTTATTCAACTGAAGATTTAAGTATACAATTTATAATTGGACAATGTGTGCGTGTTTTTTTTGGTCTAAAATTCAACTATTTGGTTCAGGATTCAATTATCTGGATAAAACTTTAATTCTTCTCTAGAATAGAATTTAATCTATGTTGTAGAATATTAATATTCTTAGTTAATAATTTTTATTCTATTGGCAATTAAACTGTTTAGTGGAAGATTATTTTGCTTTTATTGAGGATTTCTATTTTTGGTTTAGAATTGTTTTCTATTGGCTAACGATTTAACTATTTCGTTAAAATTTAATGTATTTTGCATAATATGAATGTGCTAGCTTTAAGTTTTATTTTTGGTTGACAATTAAAGTGTTCGTCTCAAAATTAATTTGATTTGGTTAAGGGTTCAGCTATTTGGTTAAACTTTGATGTTATATACAAATATTATCCTCTCGTTTTTGAATTTTTGTTTGTTTTAAATAAAACCGGTTGGTTAAAAAATCATAATTTCGTGTGTAAAATTAATTTTTTGTATTATAATTTCTATATTATATTTTTGGTTAAAAAAGGTATCGGTTTTAATTAAAAATGCATCTTGTATTCGAAAATTTTACCCTTTACAGTTAAAGACACTTATTTTTTTTAGTTAAAGATTTAACTATTTGATTTAGATTTAATTTGTTTTGTAGCATATTAAACTCTCAGCAAAAAAAAGTCATCTTTGATAAAGAATTTAAGTAATGTGTTTAAATTTCGTATATTTTCTAGAAAATAATTATTTTCGTATGAAAATTCATTTTTTACTTTCGTTGAAAATAAATTTATACAACTGAAGATTCAAGATTAGAATTTATATTCGGAAAATATGTGTGTGTATGTATGCCCTTTTGTTAATCTAAAATTCAGCTATTTGGTTAAGGATTCAATTATCTGGATAAAATTTCATTTTTGCTCTAGGAAATGAAACTCGCACAAAAAATTAATTTGCTACCATGAAGGTTGAGAATTTATCTGTTAAGTTGCAAAATTTGATGCTTGTTGTAGAATATTAACATTCTTAGTTAACAATTTTTTTCTGTTAACAAATTAACTGTTTAGCGGAAAATTCATTTTCTTTGGTTGAAGATTTTTATTTTTGGTTCAGAATGGTTTCCTACTGGTTGACGATTCAACTTTTTGGTTTAAATTTAATATATTTTGAAGAATATGAATGTACTTGCTTGAAATTTTCTTTTGGGTTGACAATTAAACTGTTCGGCTCAAAATTAATTTGGTTTGGTTGAGGATTCAACTATTTCGTTGAAATAAGAAGTCATCTACAAATATTATCCTCTTGTTTTTCGCTTTATGTTTGTTTTGAATTAAACTGCTAGATTGAAAATTTATTGTTTTTTTTTTAAATTAATTTTTCAAATTATAAATTTTTTATTATTTGTTTGGTTAAAAAATGTATCGGTTTTAATTGAAAATGCAGGTTGTATTTGAAAATTTTACCCATTTACAGTTATTTTCTTCAGTTGAAGATTTAACTATTTGGTTAAGACTTTATTTGTTTTTTAGTATAATAAATTCTCAGCAGAAAATAAACCAGATTTGGTGAGGAGTTTAATTAATGTGTTAACATTTCGTATATTTCCTAGAAAATAATTATTCTCTTTTGCAAATTCATTTTTTAGTTATGTTGAAAATGAATTTATGCAACTGAAGATACAAGTATACAATTTATAACTTTTTTATTTCCACATAGAAAAACTTCTTTTGGTCATACGATCATACAAAAAAACAAAAGAGATTTGTTGTTGTCAATTATTTAATAAAACCCTCCTTACGTGAGTTTTGACCCAAATGGTAATTTACCTGATTATATTGTGTTGGTAATTAAAAAAAATATATAAAATTAAAACCTCATAAAAAATTGGAGAGGTTTCAATATATAATTATTATTAATAAAAATTGATTCAATCAGTCTTCTTTTGTGTGTATTAATTTCTTTGGCTGAAATTTTGATATTATTAATATCAAAATCAAAGTTAATATTCTTGTTTCAAAATTTTTTTCTGTTGTCAGTTAAACTGTTTGCTGGACAATTAATTTAGTTTGGTTGAGGATTAATATTTTTGGTTTAGAATTGATTTCCATTAGCTGAGAAGTATACTAGTTGGTTTACATTTCATGTATTTTGTAGAATATGAACTTTCTTGTTTGCATTTTTTTGACAAGTAAGCTGATTGGTTGAAAATTAATTTGTTTTTTTTTGCGGATTCAACTATTTAGTTGAAATTTAATGCATTTGCTAAAAATATTGTCTTCTTGTTTTAAACTTATTCTTCCTTGTTCTAAATTGGACAATAACAATTTTTCTATTATATTTATTTTCAAATATGTATCTGTTTTAATTGAAAATGTATCTCTTTTGTTGCAAACTTTATATTTTTTAAAAATATTTATCTTTTTTAGTTGAAAATTGAACTATTTGGTTTAAACTTTATTTCTTTTGTAGAAAATTAAAATGTCAGCAGAAAATGAATCAGCTTTAGTAAGGAATTCAATTAATTTATTAAAATTTTGAAATATTTCGAGATAGCAATTATTTTTGGTTAAAAATAATTGTCGTTTTTTCTGGAAAATAAATTTATTTAACTAAAGATAAAAGTATTCAACAATTTGCTTATGGATTCAACTATCTGGTTAAAATTTCATTTATTTTGTAGAAAATTAAACTTAGACAAAAAGCTAATTTGCTTTCCTAAAGGTTAAAAATTTAACTGTTTGCTTAAAAAATCGTATGCAAATTGTATGCAAATTGTAGAATTTTAATATTCTTAGTTAAATTTTTTTTTCTGTTGACAATTAAACTGTTTCGTGAAAAATTTATTTCGTTTGGTCGAGTATTTCTATTGTTGGTCAAGAATTGATTTTTATTGGCTGAGAATTACACTAGTTGGTTTAAATTACATGTATTTTGTAAAATATGAATCTTCTTGGTTATTTGTTTGCTTGCCTCTGTAAAACTGTATGGTTGAAATTTAATTTGCTTATTTGGAAGAAACCTGATGTATTTTGTAGGGTATAACCCTTTTTATTTTAAAATTCTCGTTTTATTTAAAAAGTAATTTGCTGTAGCTGATGATTTAGCTACTTTCTTTAGTTAAGCATTGAACTGTTTGGTTTCAAATTTCACTTATTTTGTTGAATATTAATCTTTTTGGTTACATTTTTTATTTTGTTTTGTTGACAATTAAATTGTTTGTTCGAAAATTAATTCTCTTTTGTTGAGGATTTCAATAATTAGTTGAAAGTTAATATTCATTATTTGAGGAAAACAATATTTGCTTTAAAGGCTGTTGCTTCCCCTATAAGATAAATTTACCCCAAGTATCAAAATAAAAAAAATTTCGCAAAAGTTATAAACAAATTTTGAATAATCAATAAATTCAAATTTCTCGAAAACGACTGTACCGATCATGATGGTCAAAATATATGTTATGGAGGGTACTAAGGGAGTTCCGAAAGAATTCAATAACCAATTCTGTTCATTATATGAGGATAAAACAAATTATTAAAATTTTTAAATAATTCTTTTAAAAGTAAGTACTTCTGGAACAAAAACCATTTTTCTTCTATATCATGCTCACATTCAAAGCATCAAGATACATTTTTGCGAAAATGATCAAAGCATTACTTCATTCTTTAAAAAATATAAACTACATATGGAGCAATCCCCATAAGCTTTCATGTAACTGTCCCTTGCTTGTATTTTAAATTTATAGGTTTAGATATGAT